>CAVNYO010000004.1:0-47896 GCA_963692855.1 Mycena citricolor | reverse complement strand
TCGTCGAGCCGGAGCACGCGTCCGTTTCCGTTGTCGAGCATGCGCTGCTGTCGAACCCGGTGGTCCGCGCCCGTCGCGTCGAGCCTGCCCCAGAGAGCCCACTCCTCGCGAACCTACTCCTCCGCCCGCTGTTGAGAGCCTCCTGTTTGCCGAGCGCCTGTTGAGATTTCGCAACCGAAAGCAGTGACGCCCCCCCCCGGCACCTGCGCCGGCCCCGGCAGCAGTCCCAGCACCGACCCCGGCACCAGCGCCGGCACCAGTGCAAGCGCCTCCTCCCGTAGCTGCACCCCACCGGCTCCCGCTCCCGTACCCGCCCAACCGCGTTCGTGGGCAAACCTTGCCGCTGCGAACCCGAAAAAGTGGGGATCGACCGTTGCTGTGGACTCTCGAGGGACATCCGAGATCGCGCCGGCTACAGTGCAGATTCCCGCTCCTGCTCAGCCTCCAGTTCAACAACAGCAGTCCCCGGCCCCGGTCCAACGACAGGGTCAGCCGCAGCAGCATCCCAGTTATGCTGCGGCAATGAGTGTGACGACGGCCCAATGTTTCGTCAAGGGTGTTCTCGAGCCAGTGACGATCAATGCTCTGCAGACCCAGCTGACAAATCGCTTTGGCCCACTCAAAGATCTGGAGATTGTACGCAACAAAGCGTGTGCATTCTTCGAGTTCTTGAGCCTGGATTCTGCACGCAAAGCAATCGCGGCCTCTCTGCCTCAGTCGCAGGGTGGTGAGGGAGGATTCTGGATCGACATGGGGCCTGACAGCACGTTCAGGTGTGCACCAATGATGTTTCTCTTTTGCACTTCTGACACATTGCAGAATCTCGATCGAGACAAGAAAAGAGCGCAGCGAACGGCCAGCTAGCCGACCGCGAGGTGGAGGCCCGATGGGTGATGGCCAGCGGGGTCGCGGTGACGGTTTCAGAGGTGGCCGGGGCAGGGCCAGCCTCGTGGTGGGCCTCCTGGCAAGTAAATTCTGACAATGCATGGCAATGCCATCGTTGGTCTTCATCCATCACACTTTACTTACTTACCACGCAATCACTACTATCTCATTTTGGGGTCTTGAGAATGCTCGGGACCAAGTACAATTGAGTTTTGCAATCACGCTTTCAAAGGTGGGACGATTCTACAATGGCGCCTTTTCTCTTTTGCAAAATTTTAAACTCTCCAAGTCAGATCCTGAGGTCCCACCGGTGCTGTAATGCAACTAAACCGCAAGCCCTCGTAGGGATTGAGTGAATTGAGGTCCACAAAAACACCACGTGGCATGCGACCTATTTTTGCTAATGATCGACATGGCGATCATTTCATAGCGCTGCTCGCTCCTTGGCTTCAACCATCCTGATACCCTTCGCCTTTCACGGAACCCCTCGAGTTATAACTTCCCGTCCTTACTTGCTTTACTAACGCACTGTCGACACCATGAAGTTCGCTCGGTGAGTCTTAATCCGGGACCTCTGCTCCGCTTTCTAATGCGGCGGCTCAGTTATCTCGAGGACACACAAGTGAGATAAGATTGCAGTTCTGCTTGCCGATCTACCTATGTGTACACTCTTTCGCAGGTGCCCGAATGGCAACGCGCTTACATCGACTATAAGCTGCTCAAAAAGAAGATTACGGAGATCCGGCGCCAGAAAGAATTGACCGGCCATCAGGCAGGACAGGCGCGTCCTTCGGAGGATGTGGACGTGGTGCCTCGAAGAGGACGACACTCCGGATACGAGTTCAACTGCTCATGCGTTGGCGCGCAAGCCGAGCAGCACGCAAACGACAGCGCCTCGTCCTCCGGCCCCCGTGCGTCGATTCACAGGTCTGTGCGTCATATGCTGCCACTTTTGTGGAGGCCCTTACTTGCTGTACTAGTTGTATCCAAGCCCCGCCCCTACTCATCTGGTCTGCTCTCAGCCCTTGAACGGTCGTTCTTCACTACACTGGATGGGGAGGTAGTCAAGATCGACAAGTTCTTCATCTCGCGTGAGAAAGTTATGCAAGAGCGGACACAGGCGCTGGAAGGACAACTGGAACGGCTGGATGAGCACCGCAAGATCTTCGACGTGAGTATGATCTGTTTGTCGTCTGCTGAGATTCCTACGAAGTACACATTGCAGGCCACCGCACACAGCTCTACCGCATGGACGTCTGCGATCAACACCGCTGCTCTCCTCAAGTTCAAGCCCAGCACGAAAGACCCAGGCGACCCAGAAGACCACGCCGAATCGACCGAGTCCCTGCCTTTGCCGGATGCGGCTCTGAAAGCAAAGGGCAAAGCGCGCCACCATCTGAAAGCCCACTCCGTCTCCGAGCTGCCTGATGCTCGCGACGACTTGGATCCAGATGACTTTCATGAAGCGAGGCATCAACTGAAGAAGGCTGTGTTGGAGCACTACCGGTAAGGTTGGCTTATCAGATCCGATTCTGCGTTGTGAAGTTCCCCAGGGGCCTGGAGATGCTTTACAACTATCGAGTATGTGGACCCCATCCTCCAATGTCGCCCTTTGAACGAATTCGGGCCCGTTAATCAGGTTCTCAACCTCACCGGCATCCGGAAGGCTTTGAAGAAGTTTGAGAAGGTGACGCAGGTTCGTAACGTCGCCCTTTTGCGGATGATGGCTCATTGAGCTGGTCAGATTGCTGCTCAAGATATGTACATGCGGGAGAAGGTCTCTGCTCAAACCAATGCGTTGCTATGAAGCTCATTGTCCACAGGTTGATCCCACAACGTTCGCAGCAGACACGACAGTACAGTCGATGATGGAGACGATCAAAGACATGTATGCCAGTCGGTTCGGTGAGCAGTCTCAGATAGACTCGCTGTCCAGCGTACTCACAATTCTCAGTCCGCGGAGATCGTAAAAAGGCTCTTGACCTATTGCGGTTAGGACCACAGCACAAAAGCCACCACGTGAGCACATTCTGGTCCGGATTGTTCCTCGGCCTAGCGGTCCCAGCGCTGGTCTCTGGTCTGTATCACAGTACGTGCCCTGGTCCAGACAAAACTCGTTTTTTGACTTGTCAGGTTACCAGCAGAGCACGCGGGATGCAATACCTGGATGGGACGGGCTGTTGATGATCTACGGCGTGTTCCTCATTCCGGTCCTGCTCGGCTTGTTAGTAGGACTGAATATCCTTGTTTGGGCCCAATGCAGGATCAATTATGTGTTCATCTTCGGTGCGTACGATCAGTCAGCATCCAAGTATGACTCGAAGTCGGCGATACAGAGTTTGATCTAAGAACCCGCATGGATCATCGAGAGTATTTCCAGGTTCGTTCAATGCTGACCTCTCGTGCGAGGAATGCTTACAGTTATCCGCAGCTCCCGAGCATCATCTTAGCGGGTCTGTGCTACGCATTCTGGCTGTCCTTTGCTCGGATCGGTGCCCCACACATTTCGCCGACAACATGGCCACTCGTCTGGCTGGGATTTACAGCAGTCATGTTGTTCGCTCCCCTGCCACTCTTCTTCCTTTCGTCTCGGTTGTGGCTGTTGAGAAACGTGGGGAAACTCTTGACATCGGGGTCCAGACGCGTCGAAGTCAGTGCCACGCTTAAAAAGCCTGAATCTCGCTAAATATCGGATAGTTCACGGATTTCTGGATGGGGTCAGTAGAACGCGCCAGCAATGTTTTCTCGATCTCCGAGTTGATCCGTCTACTAGGGATCAGTTTTGCAGCCTGGTCTTCACTTTGTCCAATCTGTTCCTCTTTGTCTGCCTGTATGCCGAAGGATTCAGTCCCCAGTGGAGGAAATGTGGGACCTCATCGAGATTCTGGCCGCTGCAGTTTGCTTTGGCGATCCTTCCCTTCCTCGTGCGGTTGGTGCAAAGTCTCAGGCGTTTCGTGGATTCTGGACTGGTGACTCATTTAATTAATGTGAGTCCATGCTTTTGATTTGGAGTGCAGCACATGTCCGGCTGAACTCTCTCAACCCAAGGGTGGAAAATACTTCTCTGGGATTATTGCCTATCTCTGTTACTTTCTCTGGCGGCACCAAGGTGGGTACAATCCTCCTGTCAATTTGTCAGCAGTTCATCTCCTCCAGGAAGCACGCCTGCCCTGATTGCTTGGTGCATCTTCCAGGCTCTTTATTCATTTTATGCCTTGGCATGGGTATGGGAATTGCCACGGTTGGGCTGGTTAACTGATCAATTGTTGGGCAGGATTTATGGATGGATTGGTCCATCATGCGCCTCGATACGCCCTATAAATTACTCAGAAAGGAGCTGATATACACGAACCATATCTATGTATGCGTTTTCCCATTGGTTTTTGTCCCGGCTCATCCAACAATCTAGCTCTATTATGTTGCTATTGTGATTCCGGGTTTAAATTTTGGCGCAGCATTCTGACAAGAATAGGTTACCAACACGCTCATCCGATTCATTTGGGTGTTCTATATCCCGAAGCGCGGGCCTGACATGATGCTACGCACCTTTATCGCCGGTTCATTTGAGATGCTTCGGCGCTGGCAGTGGAACTTTTGTGAGTGGCCTGCAGTGCGGTGCTATTTGCCATTGGCCTGAATTCAGCGCAGATCGTGTGGAGAACGAGTTTCTCGGTAACGTCGACCAGTATCGTGTCACGGTGAGTGGTGTTTCGGGTCCTCGACCGTTCAACGCTGACTCGGCCGCGCGCGACAGCGAGAAGTCCCGCTTCCTTACCTGCTGGACCGAGGGGATCAGGATCGAGACGACGAGGGCAGCCCTTCACGTGATTGGCGTGCGATTCCTCTGCGTAAACAACGAGGCTCTGCACATGTGTAGACTAGGACATTAGAGTTCGGAGCCATGCGCGCGAGTTTTGGTACAGTCAGCCGTGCGACTGTGAAAGCTTCTGCCAACTTGCTAATTATAGCCTATCTTCTGCTGCGATTTACCATGTGCACGGGTCAGGTAGTACAAAGCTCGAGGAGTTCCGCACGACAATTTCACAACGAAAAGACTCACCCCTGCTCACAATAATGAAGTTCACCAGGTAATCAAATCTCCGATTTTTGAACGAGTTCAACGGGCTCACACGAGCAGATATATAGAAGACACGCAAGTCCCGGAATGGACCCGGGCCTATCTGTGGACCTGATTTCTGTCGCGTCTTCGATGTCTGATTGAAATGTTCCAGGGACTACCGTATTTTTAAAGACCGCATTCGTGACATTCGGAGCGCCCAAGAATCGAACCACGCGTTCCCTGGCATTGAAAGTCCCTCAAACTCACCGATCGGCGGCTGGGCCCAGCAGAGCGACCATTCCGTGCTTTCCTTTGTAGACTCGGCGGGAAACTCCTCGTATGGTGGGAGCGAGATCCACCTGCCCCTCGATAGACGGCTCGGCGATCTCGCTTCCAACACAGGATCACCACAGCCACAGCGAGCACGTGCTGTTGACAGCGTCTCCCCGCCACCGAATGCCGCCGCAGGCCGGCTGCATCTGCAGGTGGACTCTCCCATGCCACCGTTCGTGCCACGTTCGCCCACATCTCAGACCAATCGGGACGCACTTCCGCCCAGCCCTGGTGGCGCAATTCAGTTCCCAGCCACAACGGCGCAGCGCGCTGTCAGTCCCAGGATACTCCTGCCACAACTAGGTACGCGTTGGAGATAAGATAAGATGAATGCGTTTTGATTGCATCGCTGATGGGATCTTTGGCAGTTGTTCGACAGGCGACTAATCGCTCGCACCATGCGCCCCCAAGTCCCCTCGGAGATGGCTCGACAATGCACGGCCGGATGGACACCAAGCGACTCGGGGCTGACATGAGTTTGTTTCGGGATCTCATAGGGCTACCATTCGCATTGATGAATTGCAGTGTCCAGGGTTCTGACGAACCACTCACAAGCTCGGAAGGGCGACACCGCGCCGTCCAGTCCAGTGGTTTCTCCATCCACGGTCGGCAGTCGGCTCAGAAAGGGAATCTCTCATTTGAGTAAGTTCACTCTTTAAATCTCATACTGGAGAGATAACTGATTTCTGTCGGAGTGGATCCGCTGCGCCGGGATCCCTACTCGGAACTCTCTCTGAATGTGCTGATGCCACTGCTATCTCCACAGGAGCTGGCCTTCTTCACCGCTCTTGACAGCGAACTTCAAAAAGTCGACAATTTCTTCATCGAGAAAGAGAGGGCAATGAAAGTTCGCGCCAAAGATCTCGGGGCTCAACTCCGTGCGCTCAACCAGCACCGCAAATTATCTGTTGTGTGTTATGCGAGGTTACTATCCCGCGCACATCTCGGCTGAATCGAATTGTCATAGGATAAAAACTCCGACGCGCCGCGCTCCTGGCCTGCGTTCTGGCGCGGCAGCATCTCTGCGTTGCTGAAGCTAGTAGGACGCCAGTCGCTCAGCAAAATGCATGGACACGTCCACGACGACGATGGGGCTCGCGAGGCCAAGACAGAAGTAAAGACCTTCGAGACGAGTCGGGCGCGCGATGATCAGCGAGATCCCAAGGCATATCCCCAAGCCAAACGCAAGTGGAAGAAAGCAATCCTGGAGCATTACCGGTGAGCTGCTGACCGAATCCACTCTAATCGATCATGTGATTGAATGCACGCCATCCAAGGGGCTTGGAGATGCTGCAGAACTACCGGGTACGTACCTTCAGCCGCTCTCCCGAGCTCCATCGAGATTGACCTCGAAAACAGATTTTGAACATCTATGCTTTCAGGAGAGTGCTGATCAAATTTGAGAAGGCGACGAAAGTACGTGATGCCGTTGCAAGAAAGTCAGATCTGCTAGAAAGTGTTTAGATCTCCGTCCAAAGAGCATACATGGAAGGAAAGGTCAGTTGCGAGTGTCGTTCCCAACCTAGCCCACTGCCTAACCGCAGGAGTTTCGCAGGTCGAGCTGGCCGCATTCTATTCTGATGACAATCTCCGCGCGATGATGCAGGAAGACGAAAACCTATACGCCATCAACTTTGGCAAGGTGGTCAGCGATCTCAGGGGCCATCAACTCACCTCTTCACAGTGAACGGCAACAAAAACCAAGCCATCACGCGTCTTCACGCTGGGACCCAGCTGAAAACCCATCACAAAAGCACGTTCCAGTCCGGCCTTGCTCTCGGAGCCGCGATGATTGCTGTTGCAGCGGGAATATTTGATAGTGCGTATAGTCGAGTCTCTGCGCTCTAGCACATCGTTTTGAACTGTTCTCAGGTTTTCAACCAAATACACGTGCCGCTATCCCCGGATGGGACGGATTAATGTTCATCTACGGGGTCTTGGCTATCCCCGCCATCTTTGCGTTGCTGGTAGGGCTGAATCTTCTTGTCTGGGCGCATTCTCGGATCAACTACGTTTTCATCTTCGGTCCGTGTTCTTTGCCTGCTTTCTTCGATCAATTATAGACGCCGGCACCCATCAGAACTAGACCTGAGAACGCGTCTCGACCACCGCGAATACTTTCAGACTCCCGCCATCCTTCTCACCGCCCTTTGCTATGCGTTCTGGCTTTCCTTTTCCAGGATTTTAGATGCCCATGTGGCACCTGCGACGTGGCCACTGGTTTGGCTGGCGTTCACGGGGATCGTGATGTTCGACCCTTTTCCCCTTCTGTATAGGCCCTCCAGATACTGGCTTGTCAAAAGCACTGCGAACTTGCTCAAATCGGGCTTGAAGCGCGTCGAGGTTCCGTGGTTCTTGTTTCGAATGATGCTGCCCACTGATGCTACCCAGTTTACGGACTTTTGGATGGGGTAAGGCTTCGAGAGCTGTCCTACGCCGTTCGGAATTCTGAAGATCAAGATGCAGAGACCAGTTCACGAGCCTGGAATTCACGTTATCGAACATCCCTCTGGTCAGCTGTGTTTACGCGCGCAGTCTTGATGCCGACTGGCGAAAATGCGGAAGCACGTCGAAACTCTGGCCGCTGTCTTTCGTAATCGCCGTGCTGCCTTTCGTCATCCGCATGGTGCAGAGCATAAAGCGCTACGCCGATTCGAAGCTCACGACGCATCTCATCAATGTTAGCCGTCTCCCCTCCGCAACGACATGCTGATCCTCCTCGTGGAAATGTAGGCCGGGAAGTACTGGTCTGGAATTATCAGCTATCTGTGCTACTTTCTCTGGCGTCACAAAGGTAAGCGGCTCTCGGTCACATTTTTGCGCCGCTCCATTTCGTGCAGGCAGCAAATACGACCTGTCGTTCGCCTTTTGGTGTCTGTTCCAATCGCTGTATTCCAGTTACGCACTCACATGGGTAGGCCGAGGATCCATATGCAGTCGGCAAGGCGTAACACACGCTGACCTAACCGCTCGCAGGACTTTTTGATGGACTGGTCTATCTTTCGAAGGCACAGTCGGCACTGGTTGCTGAGGAACGAGCTGATCTACTCGAACCACGTTCCGGTGCGTGGTCCGCCTAATATCCGGCTGCCCATACTCAATCCACTTCTGCAGTTGTACTACACCGCAATCGTCAGCTTCCCTGCGCCCTTGCCCAGCTGATTCGCATCTGACCTCCGCGGCGGATCTCTAGATGATCAACACGGTGATACGGTTCATGTGGATCCTGTATATCCCCGTCCAGGGGCCAGACCCGATGCTCCGCTCGTTTTTGGTTGGGCTGATGGAGATCTTTCGGCGGTGGCAGTGGAATTTTTGTAACCGGTCCTTCTCAACGAGTGGTTCGCTTGCGCTTACGTCTGAGCCTCGCCAGATCGTCTCGAAAACGAGCACATCAGTAACATCGATCAGGTAAGCACATCCATACACACTCTCTGAGCTGTTTCACACCTCGTCGGTTATTATAGTATCGAGCTGTGAGAGAAGTTCCGCTGCCGTATACACTTGACATGCAGGAAGGGATTGCCGAAGAGTCCCAGCGATAACGATCGCACGCTAAACCCCAAATTATGTAAATTCGAGCAGTAAATATGAACAATCCGTCTGTCTTGCAGCTGTAGCGGGATTGAGGCTAGCCTGTTCCTGGCAGTGGACACCGTGTTAGCACCATCACGTGATCGCGTTCTGCTATTCGCAGTGGTCTGGAACATCGCTTCAGAGCCGGCTGACGGAAAAAACGGACATTGTGGGCGCGAGGAAGGTGCACGTGCAACGTCCATCTGTTCTCCATGCTCAACATCGCACGGTGATGATCACCATGCATGGAACCTGCGAAGCTGATGAAAGCAATGCTACTTATTTACAAATGTACAGATGGTTAACGAAAGGTGGATAGTGCTTATACTGGGGTCTATGAGTATGATGAATACGAAGTGTTTTGGAAGTAACGAGCGAGTGTGTATGTGTGTGTGAGCGGGTGTGTGTCGTGGGGACGGTCTCAGATCATGCGCAAAGGGACGCGTCCTCGAACTTCGTCCTGACCGAAAAGAACGGAAATGTCCATGTAATACTGCATCACAGTCAGCATGCATCGACCGGCTTCGTGCAAAGACGCACCTTGACAGAAATGCCAGCCCAATCGATCGTCGGCAGCATGTCGCGCCGGAGCTGGATCTTATCCTTGTGCAACCCATCGGGGAGAGCACGTTGCGACTCGAGCGTCGGATGCTCGTTCGGGCCACCCTGCTGCTGGTGCCTCGGTCGCTTCGGGAAGCCAATAAACATCGAGGAATGGATCGTCTGCGTGTCCGAGAACGCCGTCTGCGTCGGCAATCGCGGTAGTGGGGCGTCGGGGACATCTCCGTCTGCTGCGCGTGGAGAC
This sequence comes from Mycena citricolor, assembly GCA_963692855.1. Classification (NCBI taxonomy): domain Eukaryota; kingdom Fungi; phylum Basidiomycota; class Agaricomycetes; order Agaricales; family Mycenaceae; genus Mycena; species Mycena citricolor. The sequence continues at coordinate 38,237 of CAVNYO010000004.1, read as the reverse complement.
CATGGCGAAGTCCGGGATCGTACTCGCCGCAGAAGCCTCGTGCGTGGCTGCGACATGGGCAGAGAATCCGAGGAAGACTCGCTGAGTGGTGTGATGGGTGGGGTGATCGGTAAGGCCGCCGTCTCGGTGATCGTAATCTGGCTGAAGATTGAGATAGAAATAGTCGCGTCGGCGGCTATCTCGCGTGCCATTGTCCCCGAGCGAGGTGTTGTGGTGAACACTACGAAGTAGGGGATCGAAGACGCCCGTGAGAATGTTACAGATGTGGGCAGTGTCACCTGGGCGGAGATATCAGCACCGATCGAGAAACAATAAGCTAACCTTACTGCGCAGCGGAACGCGATTGGCCTGTCTGTTTTGAGTGGAATCTCCAACCAAGAACTGTCGTTCCCCGCCACCGCACTCAGCGAATGAAAGCCCGTGTCGGGGTGCAGTATGATGGGGATTTCGAGGCTGAAACAAACCGCGTCAAAGGGGACAGCAAACACCCGACCAGAACAGACTTACAAGGATGGGTTTTCGGTGATGTCAGCAGACTCCCATGTCACAGAGATTTGGTAAACCACCTCGAACGGGGCACATTTAGGATCCGACGAGCAGAATGTCGGCGGCATCTCTTCGCCAGATCGTTTGCTCCGAGGCAGCTCAAATGCGAATGGAAAAGCACGGGGTTCGAGGGCCAAGGACCGTATGTTGGAGCCACTGGGGCGTCGCTTGAGCACAAAGACCTCACGGAGCGTGGACCTCGGCTCCCTCGCGTCGGTTGCTGCTACTTGCGTCACTTTGGAAGACGAAAAGAACACATGTTTCCTCTTGGCCGGGGTAGTTCCGTACGGTGCAATATCGTCGTTGGGCTTCTCCGTCGAGTAGAGGAACGCGCCCTCGATCTGGAGCAATTGGTTAGTGTCGAACAGGAATGAAAGCCTGGCGGATGGGGCGCACCGTTACACTCAACCGTCCAACCTGGCAGCTCGGATCCAAGATGACCTTTCCGCTCACAATGTCCTGGTCACTGAAAACGGCCAAGGCCTGGTTCGTCGTATACGGTCGTGAAACCATCTTCACGGAGGGGCTATAGATCAAGAGCTCCATCTGAAGTGACCTGCGAGAGAGATCCAGTCCGAGCGGAATGAACAGGACGCGCCTGAGACTTACCTGTAACTGGAGGCATGGGAGTACAGCGGTGTGTTCACTGGCGGCGCAAAGGACGGCGGAAGCGCGTCACTCTGCGCTCGTGCGCGCGGACCAGTGCCAGGAAGCCCGCGGAGACTGCTGGGAGGAGGAGCCATGGAAGGACGAGGGGACGTGACCGGGAGCAAGAGAGTGGACAAGAAGAGCCGTTTGGGGTGCGCCCAAATCTTATTTTCAAATCAGAAGGACATCAGAAACGGTGTACATATGAATCTTGATTCTCCCACAGCTCTTCTGAGAACATCCCTAGCTCGATCCGGCTCCGTTGCCTGATTGTCGCATGACAACATGCGGATTCCGGAGGCAATACGGATGTCCCCCAGATTGATCTTCGCCAGATCTCATGGGAACCTTCACCGTAGTTCACCGTTCAACAAGGGCTGGCTGTTCGGGAGGTCCTCGGGCAGGGTTTGAGGCGCTCCTCTACAGGGCTCTGGTGTCACCCACTTGGGCGCGTTGGACGTGCCTTGACGGTTGTTAGAGAGCATTAATAATCCACTTTGATGGAATCACTAAAAGCATGGGGAAACTATATCAGCTGAGCCTGGGGTCTAGCACTGAGAGACTGAGGCTCTTACATAGATTCGTTGAGTTTGGTCCTCGAATGATATGAGCTCCTCAGGGCCGTAGGACATGGAGAGGATAGGCACCAACTATGTTGCACCGCCACTAGATCGGGGTCGATTGACAGACACCGCTTGGCATCACTGTTTTCTTCAACGCTCGACGGAACCAAAACGTGGGCAGGCCTCCTGTTGCTGGAATGCAGACTACGAAGGCGCAAACATGTATGAGATGCATTTGGCCACTCACGATCTGTCGGAACTTGATCTCTGATCACCTCTCCAAGATTCGGGTGTCGAAATCCCCTCTCCTGTACCGCTGACAGCGCTGTTTTCGAGTCACATGCAGCCTTGAGTGAGCGTACGCGGAGGTTGTGTCTGTGTCTGTTGCTATGCTGCCCCTCCTATCATTTCTCTTTACACTCAGGGATTTTGCGTGTAGCAGACACAGGAGAGTCCTGATGGCGACATCAATGCCGACCGGCTACCGGCAGAATGCGCCCCGACCACAATGGCACCAAGCGTCCCTCGGGGATCCGATGCCTCGATGCGACTCGTACAGAAGGTGGAAGCTAAATCTTGTCTCGGTGAGAGTATCCATTGTCTTACATCTAGATCTAGGAGGTAACCTAGGGAAGAGTTCACTAGGAGGATCGAGAGGACAGCCACCCTACGTAATGTAATCCATGTAATCTCGAGTAGGGTGAGTCTTTTCTGCGGGTCATGAATTTCGAAGACTATGAAACGTTCACACGATTATTCCCAATACTCGCCATCATCGCGACGGTACCGCTGGAAAATAGTGTCTAATGAAATCAGCGCACATAGAAACGCTGAAAATTCAATCTGTAGGTGATCTTATCACTGATGGCATCGATCTTATCTTATCACCTTTCTCCTTCTAAACTCCACTTAGTGTCTGCTCACAAGGACTCTCATGGGGCTCAAAGTCATCGTCACAGGCAAGCCCAATTGAATCGGTCTATTTCACATATTCCTGAATATCAGAGAAGGTGCTTCAGGTGTTCTGGGATCCGCCATCCGAGATGCCTTCAACGCCGCAAATACGGAACTACTCAGCCTCTCTCACACGCGATCTGGCGATAACCTGACGCAGCTGGACCTTCTCGACTTTCCTGCAGTAGAAAAGGTCTTTGGGGAGTTTAAACCAGACTGTGAGATCCACCCATAGCTCTCCCTCGATCTGAGCCCTTGACGCGCTTGGGATCAGGGGTGATTCATTGCGCAGCGGAACGTCGACCAGACGTCGCAGAGAAAGTATGCACTTTTCGAACATCTTATCGAGTATCTGACATGTCCACCCGGCGTTAGGATCCTGAAGCAGCCCGCAAAGTGATATTCGCGCTCCACTCTTCCATTGAATGACTGGCTTAGTGACCCACATGTAGCTAAACGCTGCAGTGCCCTTGCACCTAGCAAAGCTCTCCAAGACCCTGGGCTTCACTCTTGTGTACATCTCCACCGGTGCGTCCATCGCCTGACGATCACAGCCTCCTCGTTATGACTACCCAGACTACGTGTTTGACGGAACGGCTCCACCGTATTTCCCGACTTCGAAGCCTCACCCGCTGCAATTGTACGGCGAGACTAAGCTTGCTGGAGAAGAGGCTGTTCGAGACGGGAACTCCGTCATTCTGCGCGTCCCCGTCCTGTGCGTCGTTCCGCTCCGGCGTTCCGTTCCCGCCGAGTCGGACGGTATAGCTGCTGACAGCACACAGCTATGGACCGGCACCAAACAACTCGGACAGTGCTGTGAACATCCTTCTCGATGTGGTCCAGGATCAATCGGGCAAGACATACAAGATGGATCACTTCGCAACCCGATACCCCACCAACGTCATCGATATTGCCAACTTTCTCGCGAGATTGACGGGCGAGTTCTCCCTGCCCGTGGTTACGGAATGACCAGTGTGCTCACTTTGGTGTAGCCCTGAAGGAGCCTCTTCCTGCCATCATCCACTATTCCGGCGCGGAACCATTCACGAAATACGAGATGTGTCTCATCTTCAGCAAGATCCTCGGCGTTCCTCACGCCCATATCATCCCAGATGCGGAGCCTCCTAGTGGAGCTGGAGCGACAACGCGACCTCGCAACTGCCAGCTGGACACCGCAGCGACGGAGGACCTGGGACTGGAAGATGGACTCGGGCTCTCCCTGTTCGAAGAGTGGTGGACTGTGCATTTGAAGAAATGAATCGCCACATGGCATGTATCATACAACGCGCTTTCAGCTCTGTTGGGTAACGTCCAGACGAGTGATCGCTTCCTGGGCAACCGCAACACCCTCCTCAAGTCCAATCTTCCTTGACTGGTCAATCGCAGAGCGATAGTAAGAGGTCGCTTGCTTTGCATCGCCATCGAGCTGTCAGCCGGTCAACTCCAGTCACGATATATCGTCCATCGCTACCGACCTCTCGCAACATGCCAGAATTGAACAACGCGACAGCCAAGGCGAGTTCGCAAGTCGGAATTGATTCCGTGGAGCGCTTCCTTGCGGCTTGTATCGTCGCAAGAGCGTTTTTGGCCCAGCTTTCAGCATATTGACGGCGCTGAGGCGAAGATGCTGGGTTGACCAGTTCAGAAAGAGTGTTCATCAGATCGGCTCCTGACAGAAAATGAGACGGGTCATAATGTGCAGCACAACCGACACACCTTGACACATTTCTTCCGGCGAAGAGTTTCCGGATACCAAGAGAGTGATGGTTTGCACGTATAATGGCATTGCATATCTGGAATGTGTTGAAGACTTGTTACGGGGGATGCGTGAAACAGACGCACTCCATTTTTCCCGACTTGCCGTAAAAGGCCCCCAATTCTAGTAGTGGGACAGCGATATCTGTTCTAGTCATCCACGGCGGGAATTGTACTTTCGCGAAGTCAATCGTTTGCCCTTCAGCAAAGCATGTTTCCTGAACAAGTTTCAAGATTCCCTCCACTGTCCACACACGCAGGGCCTCCTCCTCCTCGACTGACCAAGACACAGTCGGGTCTCCGCCGAGGGACGCCATTTTGACCGCGACTGATACAGCCCGCAGCCTTTCTGGCCCAGACAAGGTCACATCAGGAGCTCTGAGCACACCTAGAGCTTCTGATAGCAGCTCAAACGCATGTTTTTTGTCTCCATTCTCCTCCAGTTCGCCCGCGAGGTCCACAGCTATGCCTGTTAGCTTCAAGTACGGCTCAGACTTGAAGGATTCGATCGGAATTCGTTGGGCGGCCTCCCACGCTCTAACAGGCAGTATGTAAGTGTTCAAGAATGCATGATTCGAAGGGTGCACGTACAATCTTTTGAAATACACGCTCCCTTCTCTGTCTCCTGCATGCTGAGCCGCAATTCCACGCTTAAGATCCGCGCGGACTTCGGGGGGAAAGAGGTTGCGCCAATTATCATAGTAGTCATAACTGTCTCACTGAGATTGAATAGATTCCAGAAGAAGAAGCGAAATGTGGCACGTACCAGGCGTATGATAGTGAAGCAACGCCGATGACACCGAGGGCCCCGATCCAGGTGTTATGATTTAAGCGAGTGGAGGAATTTGGGACAGATTGGGATGATAAATGTCGCCTTAGGAATGAATTGGGAGAAGAAGGGCTTCGTCGGGTGCATGTCAGAGGTAACCGGAGGAAACGAGGTTTCAAGTTCATGAGATGGACAGCCAGGACAGAGCAATTGACGTCATCATACCAGTCCTGATCACAACAATCGGAATCATTCATGGAAGCAGTATGCAAGTATTCACAGACGACGAACGGACTAGTCCAGGCTTGTACACAACGTATGTCGAGGAGCACTCGGGCAGTCGTTATATGCCCTGGATGTCTCCACTTCAAGAATATTCTTTACGGGTCGGGGAAGGATTGTTGGGAAAGAGTTCCTTCAATATACGATTGGCGGGATTCCCACAGTTTGGGACATTTGTGGCGTACCGAGAAATGCAAGAACTGGAGAAAAGGGTTCATAAATTGGAGCATGGGGCCTGTGCTGCGGAAACATTGGATTTATTGAATACTTAATTAGATCGACAGGAAAACGAAGGAAAACACATCGAGAGCAAATGCAAAGCGAGCAAGTCTAGTGGAGAACACTCATCAACTGGCTCTTGAATCGGAGATCTTGGAGAAGCTCCGCCAAAGATCCGTGGTGATTCTTCAGAACCTCCATACAATACGGAAGATCCCAGCCAGAAGCAACTGCGACGGCAGTCAGCTTGACGGAGCCTCCGCATCGAGCAAGGACGTTATCAAGATCTGCGTCTGAGCGCAAGTATATCAGAACGTATGGCAACAGCTTGAGGTAGTCCCGAACCTGAGAACGCATCGACGCGACTGCCAGCGATCGTGCGCACGATTACTCGGGCTCTCGCCATCGTTTTGATATTGTGCGGCTGGACATTGACCATCTAACACGCAATTCAGATTCTTCACAGTAACTGCTACACAGATATTGCAAACCAGGTTCCCGTAAGTGTTGCCGAGCTTGATTTGTATTCCAGTGGATATCATATTGAGAACCTCAAGGATGCAGGTAAGTCAACAGACGGGAAAGAAGACCACACAATCCCACCATTTTTGTCGCCGTCCCAGCCTTCATGCGAGTGCTACCAGCGATGACTTCAGGCCCGACCACAGGATTGATCACATAGTCGCAGTGGCCTTCATGATGAAGCAAGGTGAAAGGAGAGCAAACTAACCCGACAGTGAGTAGGCCATACGCCCGAGCACTCTGAAGTGCCCCGAGAACATAGGGTGTACCGCCGGATGCGCTAATTCCAACGAGAGCGTCGGACGTCCGCTCGGCTAGGTAACAGGGAGCCAAGGTCGGCAGCACCAGCAGCACGTGAATCTTCAACTGACGGGCGGGGTGTCCGAAGTGCGCCATCGCCGCCAGCCGAAAGAGCGATGTACTGCATCGGGTCTCTGTCGTACGAAGTTGGAAGGTCTGCCAAGTCCATGACACCGATTCTGCGGGACTGCCCCGTCAGTCATGAGAGCCGACATCCTGATAAGTAACGCACCTTCCGCTGGTCCCAGCTCCCATATACAACAAACGTCCACCCTCCAGCAACCGCTCCACTATACGATCGATCACGTTTGCAATCACAGGAGTTACCACCTCCACCGCTGAGGCTATCATGGCGTCTTGTGCATTGATGGCTCTGCACATCTCCAGTGTACCGAGCTTGTCGATCTTCGTTGTGAGAGGATTAACGTCCTCCAGACACATCTCTGACAGCGAGGCGCGAGGATCCGGATGTCTAGGAGCCGAAGGCAGGGACGAAGAAGATACGAGGGATCCGGCAAGAGTCACGAGAGCTGAGACTGGGGATTCACCCGCGTCATTGAACCAACTGGGCCTGTGGACCTCGTCTCCTTTCCCTTCCTTCCAAGAGGCCATGTCGCATTCAAGTGTCCCTCGGTCTAGTGGAGGTGCGATGGAGATAGTGGTTTGTAGACGAGCATATCTCCTACTGTTGAATATATATCTCCGTTTTTGAATTTCAAGCCGCCAGGAAAAACGTTTGCCAAGTGTATGATATCTGCGATCGTCGACTGCAGATATCGGAGTTGCAAGGAGTTATGAAGTTATCGAGCATGAAAAGCGGCGAAATGACACAGAGGGTCTTAAGCTGACAACAGGGGCTCGGCCTGTTCAGGGCGGGGACGGCAAACAAGCCGAGAACAAGGGCGATCGATGTGAGCAGGAACGTAGCTCAATTTCGTCGGCCGACAGGTTTGATCCATCTCGCTCGCAGTTTGATCTAGCCTTCGTTTGCAGTAGACCCCAGTTTCGACTTGGCTGAAGTGCCCAGCTTTGGAGTCTTGCGCCCAGCCGGTGCCCTGACGGTGGCCGCCATCTGAACCCTGCGCAAGGCAAAGATATGAAAACAGCTTTATCGAGGCGCTTGCACTCAATAAACCCAAACGTTTCAATTACGCGCGCGCCTTGTGAACCGAATAGAAGGCGTCTATCGAGTCGAAATACATGGTTGTATAAGTACCGAAAGAAATCGCACAAGTGTTCTATAACTAGAGCTGCCAGCAAGCTGAGTCTATGATATGTGCCATGTAATACTCCAAATGTTCCATCGTACAGAGCAAAGACACCCCGACCTCTACTTTCCCATCGTTCTGAAGAACACAAGTCCGGCGAGAGCAATCGAATAACCTGATCAGAGTAAGAGACGAAACATCGATTTTTAGGCCGCGGCGTACCGAAAACTTGCAAAGGTGAAACCTGAGCACTGAAAAGGATGACAGATCCAGTGATCAACAGAATGTCCTGAAAGCAGATCAGTTTCATTCTAGCGTACGTGCAAAACACGAACCTTGAGCACACCGGCCAGCGTGAGCACCAGTCCGCTGCCCACCCCAACCAAAAACACGGCGGCCACGTTGAGCAAGAAGGCGACCGCTGCGTTGCTGATCAAGATGAGCGGTCCGATGCGGGCAAGTTCGTAGAAGGGCTGCAGTCCCTCGGTGAAGGGGAGGAACACGAGATTGATCATGGCGCAAACGGGCGCATAGTAGTGAAGCGAAACCAGCGGGTCCATCTTCATGCCGTGAAGCAAGACCTCAATCATCACAAGTCTGGCAGCCTCGAAGCCGACCGCGGCAGCTTGGATAATGAAACCGAGCAGAAGGAAATGCCGTTCGCCGGTGGATGTAAGCGCGACACCGAACGAGATCATGAAGACGATCACGCCGAGTTTGCGATTCGGCTCTGAGATGCGGAATGCCCATGAGATGATCAGGACGGCGACGGCATTGAACGCCTGTGGAGCATGCTCAGATGGTGGCGTTTCGATGGAATCAAATACTCACCTTGAGCATTTGGATGTACGACACGCTGAGATAAAGGTACGCGGTGTTGCTGAGAATGAGACTGCCACTGAAAAGCACGCCAATGGGGAGAATGGACCGGAGGAACATGTCCTTGCTCATGTTGATGTCCTTCGTTCCGTCTAGGAGGTTTGTCGTTCGCTGTAACACACGGGTACCGATGGCCTACGCGAGAATCATGAGCATAATTAATAAGAAAGAGCGCTTTTGCGCGACGCACAGAGAACGTGAGATGCCATGTAACGAGGAATACGGGATACTTGAATTCAAGATCGGAGTACAAGTAGTTATTGTAGAGAATGACGGAGACGGAGAGGGCCATCCAGACAGGTATGATGACGAAGATGGGCACTTTCGGTTTCGGTTTGGCGGCGGGGGTGACGGAGACGGGGGCGGGTAACGAGTTGGAGAATGACTCTCCCTCATCATCTTTGAGCGAGGTCAGAGAAACGGATTGGATTTTGTCGTCTTGGATGGATGACATAGTGGTAACGCTGCGAAATTTGAGCATAAGAAACGCTTTGAGAAAAGAGGAATGCCACGAACAGTGACTGGGTTCAATGCAGGACAGGAAATGGGAAAGGGAGACAGATGGCCGTGTGTGTGAGGGCGCTTTGAGTGGCAGTGCAATATGTCAAGAATCGGAGGGCTTCTTCCGTGTCACGATGAGAAGCGCGATAAATTGCTGTGGTCCAGCAGTCGTCTCTCTCGGAATAAGCCGAGACAGCGCGGTAGTAGTCACCGCTCAATGCAATCTGCCCTCAACGCGTCGAGTTCTATCTACGGAGACTTCATTCGCGGCAAACTTCTCCACAATTTCTCAAGCCCAACTGTTTACGTGGCGATGCCGCGGTACACGGGCCGTTATTCGTGCCAATCTCGGCCCTCAGCGCGTTCACATCATGGATACTCTGATCGCCTCCCGAACACGAGTGTTGACTTGATCTCTTGTAAAGATGAAAAGTTGGCGGGCGGAGGCTGCTGAGCACAATCATCATTGCGCACACTGGGGGGAGGGCAGATGATTATTTTTTTTGAAGTATATGCGGGGAACATGAATCTCCTGCGTGAGGTCGCACATTGACAAAGATACCCAACGAAAGGTGGCAGGGAAGGATGAGACGAAGTAAGAAGTTCCAAATCGATATTTCGACCGATGCTATTCGCAGACAGCTACTGTAGCTCGTTGTAGTTTTGTGAGACATCAAGTACAGGCGATCTCCTGCGTGCTTCCACCCGACACTGCAAGACATAACGCCCTGACCTTGAATACGCGGATGAGGACAGACAGTCAATCGCGATCGCGCGAGGCTCCATTTGCAGCAGAAGTTCTTTGGGCCATTTTGAATGCTCGTCAACGCGACGGACAACGTGATCATTCGTTCAATTGCACTCCAAACGTCGGCCCTTTTGCGCATCCCTTGGTCCAATGGGGCAGTCGTCGAGATTGGTTATGCGCTAATAGCGAATCGGTGGTATCGGCTCCGCCCGAGTCGCGCTCAGATCGACAGCCTGATCGATTGCATCGTCAACTTCGCCTATGAGAACGCTGGACAGGAGCAAACACGGTCAAAAACGGCTTCTTGTGCAGAGATATACGCACATCATGTCGCCTTTTACCAGGTACAGTCCTAGAGGGACCTCCTCCACGCCTTCCTCCATGCTATAGACTCGCTCCTTGGATTCTGATAAGACCACGTTCGACTTTTGGTCAAAACCGGCTAGGATGCCCTTTCTGACGCGTGAGAGATAGCCAATGGAAAACTGAGAATGAGTACAATGATCACGCGTCCGTCCTGCAGAATAAGAGTGACGCGACCTGGAGACAGCTGCAATCAGGAGACAGTAAAGAGCATCGATCTCAAAAGCGTACGGTCGACATAGCCTTGCAAACTAGACATGGACGTTGAGGCAGACTCTACCTGTTTGGCCGCCAAACACTGCGAGACAGAACGGCAAGGGTGTCGGGCCGGCCCGGTCACCAATGCACGTGAGTGGAGTGCACGATCACGTGAGAATTATTGAGAAGCATCGTGTAGAAAGCTAAATACAAGCTATTTAGTTATACATGATTGTTCTCATATGTGCATGGTGTTATCATAGAGTGGCATATTTCCCGAAGGGAGTTGATTCAGTGGTTGAGGCCGCTTGTGGCACGGAGGGCTGCTCCGCGGTAGTAGATGTAGGCAGGGCTGGGTAGATGAGATAAGCAAGTTCAATTGCATCATCAGGATCGCTTACAAAGGGAATCCCAAGAGGATCGCAATTCCTGTGTAGACGTGAATCTCTAAATCATCACATTTCCAAGAGGACACTCACCTCCCAAAAGTGTGTTGCCCCATCCGAACCCCATTTTAGTGAACATGGCATGACCAAACAGAGGAAAAGAAAAGCCGAGCATAGACCGGAACAGCTATTTCAGAGTGTTCAGATAAGCCGTGGCATCTTTGTGAGCGAAACTCGTACAAATGCAGCAGAAAGCGCGCTGGCGGCGTACTTGAAAGAGTCGACGAGGTAGAGTTGGATGGGCAAGAAGGTAGTCATCATCCCTGTGAACGATCAGTGAGCAAGGATTGATTCATCTGAGACGTCGTTCGAACCGTATCCGAAGATACCGGAGCCTATCACCGGCATAATCCAATGCAACTTTGCTTGGGCCGACCAGCCATACCACCTGTGAAAGGTGAATCTCAGTATCTATACTCGTCAGAACTTATTCAAGGCCCTACAATAAGCCAAGAGGGACAAAGACCGAGCCGATGAACATGGGCGGGATTCGCATTTCCGGTTCACCAACTCCACCGTTCTTATCAGCTAGCTGTGGAAAGTCAGTCCGACCTAAATCACGCACACAGCCAACGGGGTCGACTCACATATTTGTAGAAGACATTGGAGTATCGGGCATTGCAGAATGCAGCCAACATGAAACCTGCACCCAGACCACCGTACATCAAGCCACATGTCTCGATAGAAAACCCGTATGTTTTGCGAAAGAACGCTGCAGATATTTCGAATTAGCACGGCGTTTTCAAAAGTCTAGAGAGAAAAAAAGACAGACCATTCAAAGTTGCAAAGAAGAGGTAGTATATCCTGTCACATAGGAAAGATGGTCTGATCAGTGCATCTTCGTCGGCCAACGGGACTAGACTAACCCATACATGCTGTAAAGATTCATTCGGAAATGACGCTGAAAGCAAGAAAAAAGAAAACTTACAAGGCCATATACAAGCTCAGAGTAAAGCAAATGAAGCTGTGCGTTAATAGATGCAGAGGCCGGCTGAAGTTTGTCCAGAGGAAGTTAATTTTCTTCGGCAGACTATGAACGCCGTCCGCGAGCTGAGGGGTCTTTTCTGGGTCCGTGGGGTGTGTGGTCACCCGGAGTTTAACAAGTGGACCGTAGGTTTCCCTGAACGAGTTCGGCTGATGAAGCAGAAAAAAATTGAAAGGGATTTACTTCAAGAAAGGCACTCCGATGAGACCTGCTAGTGCGGTGACACCTAACGGTATTCGGATTCTGAGAGTGCTCGGAAGAGGGTGATACTCACCTGCCAGGACGAAATACACATATTGGACTCCGACCAATTGTGCAATGAACCCTGTGAAAAGCTCAGGATTCGAAGCTGGGAGTAAGAAGTCAACTGACCTCCAGCGATCGGTCCTACGACTAGATGATATGCATGAGCTCCTCATTTAATCAATGGAGTTGTCAGGTACCTGGTCCAAGCAAGGGTCCAACGTTGAATAAGGCCATGGCCGAGGCCCGTTCTCGCTCGCTGAAAAGATCGCTGACAACAGCTCCTCCGCAAGCGACTGGTGCGCTTCCTGAGAATCCAGCTGCGCTCAAAATCAGCCTTCAAAAATAATAATTAATGAGGTCTTTTCACTCACCGAGGAAACGAAATACGAGAAGGGTGGCTGTATTCGGTGCAAAAGCACAACCCAAATGGAATACAATACTGAACATGTTTCCGGCGTGAAGAATCTGAGGATTTCGTCGACTTAGTGTTCGCTCAGATGTCCCAAATTGTGTAGCGCACCCATCTCCTGAAAATTGCGGCAACATGGTTGATCAGTCTTGGCCAGTCGATCGAAAGGAAAAAAAAAAACTCGCCTTCCGTACATTTCCTAAAGATAGTAAAATCAGTTCTGCGTGGCGTGGAAACGAGCAAATGCACTCACCGACAACGGAGCCAAAAACAAAGGTCCAATCCCGAAAGAAAGCAAAAAAATCGAAAGCGTCATCGCGAGGATGGTCTCGTTGTCGATGTTGAATTTAGCGGCGATTTCGGAAAGTCCCGGGGACATAATAGAGCTCGAAAGTGGGGACACGAACATGTAGAAAGAAACCTGAGTGCTTCAGAGAAAAACTGATGGGTCTGGGCGGGTGAACCACATACAATAGATACGACGCTCCATTTCCTGCCATTCGACCAGTTGCGCGGATTACGAGGATCCGAGAGCCATTCGTCGGGCGGGGCAGTTTTCAAGTCGCTCAGTCCAGTTTCCTGAGAGAACAGAGGCGGGGGCTGGGGCTTAAACTTGGCCAGGGATCCGGGAAGGTTGGAACTCGAATGGAGAGTAGCATCATCGGCTTCATGGTCATTTTCGGGCCCGCCGAGATGAGTGATGGAAGAGGAACAGCTAAAAGACATCGTCCAGACGAATTTGAAGAAGGGGAGAAGGGAAAATCAGGTGGGAAGAGAAGTGGAATTGGGGCGTCGATGGGAGCCCTGCGTGATTTTATACCAGTCTGAGAGTAGGCCAGAGCGCACCACTCGACCAGGGCAGACCAGGATCAGCCGCAGATGCCTCCGTTCCCTCGCTCTCCGAGAGCAACCGTGCCAGCAGAACTGCGCATAGCAGCACATCGGTGGGTCAAGCATGGCTGGTGAGGGTGAGGTGTGTCTGGAGATGAAGTTACGGTCAAACCTTCTCTGACAGAGGTTCGGTTGCGTTCGTTGTGCCAGTTGCTGCGGCGGCCAATTCTGATGAGGTGTGTCTGCAAAGTATTCTGATTCGCGAAGCAGTCTCGCGCAACTACAGTGCAGAAAACGGCGAGAAGTTTTGGCACATTCCAGGGCCTCGAGACGTTCAGCCCATCACCCTGGGAAAAATCGGAGCAGAAGTCGCGCATCCTCTGACAAGAGGGACTTTTGCTAGCGTATTCCACTGAGAAGAGCCATGTAGCGCGCGACACTGGACCGTCCGTTGGATGGCATGCAGAGAAGCAGTCGACGGCAGTATAGATGGCCGGTGGCCAATCCTTCCGCGATGATTGATCGGACCGAACACGCGAGAAAACGCCAAAATGAAGGGACAAACTTTCTCGCTCGAGTCTCCTCGGTAATAGTCTATACATTTGATAAGTTCCATTCAACCAGACAAAGAAAGCCAAGCTTGATAAGACTTCCAGGCGAGACGGGCACCTCGCGCATGAGCGTGTACGAAATGAAGCCACACATCCCGCACATGGGGTTGAAACAGCCACAATCTGTGGGGAATTTGATTCCAAAAGCAGTCGTCGGCTAACGCATAACGAATCGAGCTGAAATGTGCCGCAAACCAGAGCATTGAGACATCCGAGTCAAGTTACGAAAAGTACAATGAATCTTGCAGATTTTAGGGCGTTCTCGACATGACCAACAGCGATTGCGACATTCAGAGATGAGTGACGGACTGTCTTACAAATTATTTCGAGACAGCGACGTCACTTGAATAGCAAGAGAATGGGAGAAAATACCTGCGAAAAGCTCTCAAAGTCGCAATTAATTGGAGGCTGAGGCGAGATCCAGGGCTCGTCAACGACGCAACCGTAAAAGGGAATATGCGATCACGTTTTCCGTTCTGAGCGTCAAGCGGACGACGTTGTTTGCTTCAGCTTGTCCTGCACTTGCTACGAAATCTTGCTCTCTTTCTACACACTTGGGATAGCGATGAGGTGGACGGCTCCACCAACCCGACGTGAAGTTTCCCTCGCGCTATTCTCCCTCATCGTCTTCGCTCTTTCATATAATATCGACTCTACAGTACGCATCGTTGGCGTCAGCCGAGAGAACGCGGTCTTGTCCCGGCTTGGTTTCGGCGGCAACAGTGCGCTGGGTCCAGACGGGATACGTATTTCCGGTGCACAGGACGCGTTGGAGCGAGCCATATACGGCGAATGGGCCTGGCAGGAAGGAGAGGTCGCCGGAGATGCTGCTGGCTCTGGTCAGGCCAAGGGTGTGGGCCGTTTCGGTGCCATGTGGTTAGGGAAACGCGATATTGGGGAAGTCAGAAGTCGGACATTGGGGCAGTTAACCGTGGATCAGGCTATCTGGCGGTGGGGCGACGACGTGCCCAGGGGCAAAGTGGTTAAGCATGTTCCTGGTGAGTTCGCAACGCTTCGGACTGCGCTCAGAACATTGACACCGCACAGGCTACACAACAGTGGACAATATTATTTTATTCAATGGGACCATGAATATCGTTACCGAAGATCCCGAAAGCGTACCGCCGCTGTCGCATATAGTCTTATCCACAGACTTGAACAAATGGAACGTCCTCACACCTGATCAAGCGCGACGTAAATTCGGATCCTACGGCGGAAGGTGAGGCCTACATATATTGCATGTCGATGGTTACTGAACTGGTCCTCAGAATCTCCGGTGTTTCTTGGATGGGAGCAGACTCTTCCCCGCACAATTCGACCCTGATTGCTCTATGGCGGGCATACAGCATGCTTGATCCTGACATCGGACCCGATGGAGTTACCAAGTTGTCTCCTCCCCGACGACTAATTTATCCCTATTATGGATTCTTCACCGACCCGAATCCGGTGCACGCCGATGTGACCACGAGACGACAGCGAGTGGTCAATGGAATTCACCCTGAGCTGGTGAAAGCTGCTTTCCCACATCTGACTGTCATGTACTACGGAGACTGGGAGGATTACCACAAGCTGGGAGCACCGTTTGTTTTTGACCGACTGGTCGTAGCAGACCGGACGGCCGCTACCCATGGGGTCCGGGATGACGAGGCTATTTACGCTGCAGCTTTCAAAGCGCAGGGACCTTCAGAACATTGGTGGGAACCAGTGCGCCGGACGTTAGCAACGTACTTCGAGGTCTACGGAGCCCAGGCACCGAAGAAGGTCGTCACATATGTCTCTCGACAGTCTCATGCAGATGGACTCCGACTCAGTCCCAGCGACCACAACGAATTTGTTGCAGCTTTGATGGACCTGGAGCGGGATGGTATTGAAGTGCATGTTGTCTCCGATGTTGATGGCGAGACATCCTGGAGTGACCGATTGCGTGCAATCACGCGCTCAACAGTGAGTTGGTCATGGTTTGCTGGCTGGATTCTAACGGACCACCCAAGGTTGTGGTCGGTGTTCATGACAATGGCTTAGTGGACTGCGCCTTCATGCAGCGGAATCCGCAAGCCACATTGATGGAACTCTTCCCACCTCAGACTTTCGCCCGAGATCAGGAAATCATCGCTCGATCGCTCAACATCCAGTACATGGCCTGGTGGAACGACAAGTGAGTTCTCGCTTCAAACCAGATTCTGCGCTAAACGCTGATACAGACGATTTACATCCGACAATCTTCCCGTTGTCTCCCCTCCCCATGATCACCATACTGTGCCTATCGACATCTCAGCGATGATCAAGTCCATTCGCCAAACATTACATTAGCATCACTGTATACTTTCCCATGATATATTATGTTCCACGACAGTTTCCTTCGATTGGTGTGGCTGCGCTAATGCGAGAGACGTGTTATTTGCACGTGTTAGGATTACGCCAGCGTGTCCCTTCATCATTACACTTATTCTACGGCCATGTCTTCACCCGGACAACTCCCTCCTGGCTGGATCGCAGAATGGTGAATGGGACTTCCATTTGACGCGCTTTTGTGCTCATAAATTTGTAGGAATGAAGCGAACCAGCGATACCTTTTCGTCGGTCTGTATCTTCAGTCATCTCCGTTCTGACCACGTTTGAACTTTACTTTTCACCCAGAGACGGCATCCGGCCATACACAATGGGAAGAGCCAACTGGTGCTCCTCAATCTCAAGGGCCTCCCGAAGCGAGCGTGCCGACTGCCGCGACACATGGACACGGAAAACGACGCCAGTATGCTGCAGGTCAGACTCAGGCGTACTATAGTACCGACCAGCTCAGTACCGCGGGTGCCGGATACTACAGCGGCGCGAGCAACGAGAGCACTTTGGTCAGCCAGGAAGCCGGCGGGCAGCTCTTCACACCCGGTCTTGCTGGGGAGGGACAGTTCCAGTCGCAGCAACAGGCCCCCGGCCAGCCCCAATATTTCCAGCCCGATCAGGGTGCGGGATACGCGCAACAGCCTATGGGATATGGACAGCAGCAGCAGCCTGCTTACGGGCAACAGCAGCCACCTGCCTTTGGCAAGAGCCCGATGGACAACCTCACCAACCAATTTGGCTCGATGGGAATGGGTGGACAGAAGCAGTTCCAACTGAACACGGTCAATCTCCTCACCTCTCCTCCGGATCCACGAGACCTGCACGTACCACCCCCTGAGATTCGTCTCCCGCCCGGCTCCAGTCTGTCGCCTGCCCCGACTGCCGTTGCCGACTATTCGTACCAGCGCCTCACCATGAACGCGGTCCCCACGACATCCTCGTTACTAGGAAAGTCCAAGGTCCCTCTCGCATTGGTCATCACTCCCTACCGCACACTGGACGAGGGCGATGAAGCCATCCCCCTTGTTTCTGATGTCATTGCTCGGTGCCGGCGCTGCCGTATGTATATCAACCCATATGTCCAGTTCATCGATGGGGGCAACCGCTGGCGTTGCTGCATGTGCAATATGTCCAATGAGGTCCCGCAGACGTTCGATTGGGATCAAGCTCGCGGGCAGCCTGGTGATCGTTGGCAACGAGCTGAATTGAACCACTCAGTCGTGGAGTTTGTTGCGCCGACGGAATACATGGTCCGTGCACCCCAGCCGGCGGTGTACGTATTCCTCATCGACGTCAGCCACTCTGCGGTTCAATCCGGTTTGTTTTGTGTGGTTTATCTCACGACTTCCCCTCACTCCTCTGCGCAGGAATGGTGGCAACGGCAACTCGCGCTCTCCTGGAAAACCTGGATCGAATCCCGAATGATGAGAACATGACGAAGATTGGTATTATCTGCTACGACGTGTCTCTCTACTTTTTCTCTATGGTCGTGCGTGTTGACACTTCAACCTTCCGAACAATTACTTATATCTCAACAGCCGGGCAGCACAGAATCTAGCATGTTGGTTGTGTCGGATGTTGATGACGTCTTCCTC
Source organism: Mycena citricolor (assembly GCA_963692855.1). Taxonomy (NCBI): domain Eukaryota; kingdom Fungi; phylum Basidiomycota; class Agaricomycetes; order Agaricales; family Mycenaceae; genus Mycena; species Mycena citricolor. The sequence continues at coordinate 20,319 of CAVNYO010000004.1, read as the reverse complement.
CCTAAGCCAACTGACCTCTTGGTGAACCTGACCGAGGCACGCCCTGCATTGGAAGCTCTGTTGGGTACCATTGGGGACATGTTCAAGGACAACAACATCATCGGGAGTGCTTTGGGCCCTGCTTTGCAAGCTGGTTCGAAGCTTATGGTGCGTGCCCGTTTGTTTTCGACGCTCGTTGCCCATCTCTGACCGCTCTCATCATAGGCTCCGATCGGCGGTAAAATCTTGGCGCTCGCTTCCAGCCTTCCATCTGTCGGCGAAGGAGCTCTGAAGAATCGTGAAGATCCCAAAATCCTAGGAACGAGCAAGGAGTCGTCACTGCTGCAGGCCGCCAACTCGTTCTACAAAACGTTTGCGATTGATTGCTCAAGAGCACAGGTCACGGTGGATATGTTCCTGTTCAGTGCTGGATACCAGGACGTTGCGACACTAGGTGCGTTTTGCATTGCGATGTTTCTGCTGTTTCCGATTGCCCCTTGCAGCCAATCTGCCGCATTACACGACCGGTAACACCTACTATTACCCGGCTTTCAACGCCGCACGATCGGAGGACGCGATCAAGTTCGCTCACGAGTTTGGAGAGGTTGTGGCCATGCCTATCATGCTGGAGTGCATCACCCGTGTCCGTGCATCTAGGGGCCTTCGGATGGCATCGTTCCACGGCAACTTTTTCGTCCGATCGACAGATCTGTTGGCGATGCCGACCGTCCCTCAGAACCAGTCGTATGCCATCGAGGTGGAGATCGAGGACACGTTGACGACTCCGTTCGTGGTGCTCCAGACTGGCATGCTCCACACAACATGCTTTGGTGCGTGGATAGTCTGTTTCACATATGCTTTCGGTGCTCATTTTGTTTTTGTTCTATGAAGGCGAGAGACGACTGCGTGTGGTGACCACTGCCTACCCTACGACCAGCAACCTTTCCGAGGTGTTCGCTTCCGTGGACCAGATCGCGGTCGCGACTTTGTTGGCGAACAAAGCAGTGGAGCGTTCTTTGTCGTACAAGCTGGAGGATGCTCGTGACTACATCTTCAAGAGACTGGTCGACATCTTGATTGCTTACAAGAGCAGTATGACGGCTGCTGGAGCTGGAGCCAGTGCCCAGCTTGCGATTGCGGAGAACACCAAGATGTTGCCGGTGCTGGTCCTCGGCTTGCTCAAAAATGTGAGTCAGATAAAAATGAGGTGTGCCTACGAGCGTATGCTAAACCAATCGCATGACAGGTCGGCATCCGGCAAAGTGCTCAAGTCCCGCCGGACATCAGGGCTTACTCCCAATCGCTGCTCACGTCGCTGCCGTCTCAGCTCCTGGTTCCGTACCTTTATCCTTGCTTCTATTCTCTGCACACGATGCCGCCCGAGGCTGGCACCGTGGGCGAACAGGGTGTGATTATGCCTCCGGCCCTGCCTTTGACTTCGGAGAGATTAGAACGGCATGGTCTTTTCCTGATTGAGGACGGGCAGGTTATCTTCCTGTGGGTGGGACGAGATGCCGTGCCCCAATTGATCATGGATGTATTTGATCTGCCGAATTACGACAGTCTTCGGGGTGGGAAGGTGAGGATTGTGCTCTGGGTTGCGACCGGCTCTGACGTGCTGCGTAGACGACGCTGCCGCTGTTAGACAACCCGTTCTCGCAGCGGGTGAATGCTGTGATCCAGAAGACGCGTGAGATGCGGCGTGGGGTGTTCTACCCTCATCTGTACGTCGTCAAGGAAGATGGCGAGCCGCCTCTGCGTCTGTGGGCTCTTAGCTCGCTCATCCAAGACCGCGCGGATGTGCTTCCAAGCTACCAACAATTCATCAACCAGCTCAAGGACAAGGTGCCGTAAACCACGTGTGTCTGTTATTGCATTTCTGACGAGGACTTCCCAGGTAAATGGGGTGAACTATTGAGCACATTTTTACTGTAAAACTATATATTTCATTATGGAGCGAAGGAAATTAGCATTGGGTGTGACGTTACCATTACAGTACGCAGAACGCAGTTCCTTTGGACGTGGCACACGGCTCGGTGTGTCCGGCAGCGAAATTGAGCAGCCGGGCAAGCACTGAAGACAAGCTGACTAGGCGAGACGCAGAGAATGATCACGAGACGGCAGCGTACCTTCAAAGTACGGCAGTTTGGGATTGCCCTCCGCGTCGAAGAGAGTTCCCATGTGCTGCAGCAGCCAGTTCAGGAGAAGGATAGGATGCAGACCGCGTCATTGGCGTACCACACCCGTGTTGAAAGCGTTCAGCCACGATTCGTCGTCCTGTCGATTCAAGTCAGCCGGTGTCGATTCCTATGAGTTGGATGTTATGAACGCGATTGTCCCAGACAAGAAACTCGTTGCAGTTTGAGCTGTAGAGACAAGAATCGAGAATGTCTCCAAAGATGGAAGCCTGCCACCGCAGGCTTTCGGTCGTGTTGTCAGGAAGCCAGACGTCCATTTCCGTGATCGCGCCCGTGAGGCCCATGTTCTACGTCCAGGAAACATCAGCAGGAGAACCACGTTGAATTTCGACGATCATCAAGCCAACCTTGAGACGGTCCATAGTAAAGTGGGCCGATTCCTTTGACGGGAAGGCCTGTGGATTTGCGCTGTAATGGGATTGGATGCCGATTCCGTCGATGGGCGCTTTGGCGGCTTGCAGCTGCGATATCAGTTTGAAGGCGCATTCGGTTTTGGCTTGCGACGGAAAGTCTCCACCGCTGGGAGAGTCAGTGGATCACAGTCTTCGAAGGCGAGGGGAGAAGGTATATTACACTATTACCATGAAAGTTAAATTCGGTTTGTTCGTCGAAAAGACGCACTGTTGTAATCGTTGTAGAAGAGCTGGATATCAGCACCGAGTTTCCGGCGAGCCTTGCCAGCGTTGATGAACGCAGTGTTCACGAATGAGTAGTCGGGGAAGAGCACAGCCGATGTGTTGTCGCCGTCGACGGCAAAGTTCGGCCATCTGCATCGTGCATAGGATGCGATCTCCAGCCATAACTCAACCGTGACGTACCTGCCGGCACTCACGACACAGTCGACGAGATCCATCCCGGGGACGGCAGCATCCGATCTATGAACGAAGATCTGCAAGGGGCGACAGCCGGTCAGTCATTCAGACGCACAGCGCTTCGTTCACGACGTCCCAGGACTTGAGCTTGCCTCCAAGCCCGTGAATGACGGACTGAACCGCGGTCGGTATGATCGTGTCGTTCAGCTGATCCACGGTAAACGCCGAGGTATTGTTGACAAGCCAATCGGGTCTCTGATTGTGCCAGAACCTGTGGCAGGTGTCACCTCGAGCACGCGCTGTGCGGATGCCTCCTCGTACGTGTTATGGCTAGACAAGTCGTGTCGATCACAGGGGAATGAATACCGGAACCGACTCACCCTCGAAAGGCGATTCCGTGCTGGAAGGCATAGTCGCGCAGGCCCTCACAAGCAGTCAAATTGAAGACCCCCTCTTGCGGTTCGTTCGAGAACCATTTGCAATCGTTCTCTGCGACTGCGAGATTCCAGGTGTCTTTGAAGCGGGCCTACGAACATTCGAATACCCATCAGAGCTTGGCGAGACGATGCCGGCCCGGCACTGACACTGGTCCAAGCGGCATTCTGGGGCGACACGCTCTGATCAGCGAGTGTGCTCCCGAAGTAGAACGTAGAGCCCTTGAGCTGCTTTTTGTTGATGTTATTGAGCACAGACACGAGGGTCAACTTGGACAGATTTTGGGGCTGGTATTGAGGAAGATCGGTCAACAGAGACACTTCTGGCGTGAAGCTGGCTGCCCAGGTCAAGGCAGGCAGAACGGCGGCCGCAGCTAGGAGATGCATGGAAAGACAGGCCGATATGACTCGCGGGTGTGGAGTGCTGAGCAGCTAAAAAGGTGGCGGAGAATCTTCGGCCACACAAAGCTCTCACACGAATGCATCTTGAACGTCGAGAATCCTCATCACTTGGGCAAGATCAGAAAGCGGTTGGAGCAGGGAGAAGTACTGCGTCTGGTCAGCTGAGACCCGGTTGGAAATGATTAATGGGCAGCTACAAGCCCACGCGGTACGATACATTGACTCTACAGGTCGCCTTCGCAAAGATATAAACAATATGGCTTCTATTCGTCTTTTTTGTGGTCATCATCGTCGCCCTCGTCGTCGGAGCGGTCGTCATCCGTTACATTCGTCACGATTGTCCTGAAATATAATGGTCAGGCGGACATCCAACCTGCAGATAAACCAACGCACCGATAAAGAACACGCATAATCAAGTAATACCAGAACAGGTTTAGAGCCTGGAGCAAGACCAGAGGAGCAAAGACCTGATATTGCATCCACCAACTCAGATAAACACCCTCGGCCCAAATCCATTGCTTGGAAAAATCGCTGAGCCGCCGTTCAGATATGAAACGCAAGACACTGATCCAAGAACGGCTTACGGAATCAGATCGTATTGGGACCAGACAGACCACAGGATCACAAAGTTCAGGTAATGGCGGAAGTACCTGAAGTAGGTCAATTCGCTGTCGTCTTCGGGATTCTCAAAGACGTACGACCAGATGAATACAAACGAGAGAAACGACACAACTTTGGCTCGGTCGTATTGCATATAGTTCAGCATTTTGGAGAACTGTCCATAATTCAGCTTGGGAGACAGAAAAGTCAAACAAGGCCTTACAGCAAAGATGGTATCCGGGAGATCCATGCTGATATACACCGCATTGCCAATTAACGTCAAGTTGATCAGGTAACTCCATCTGCATAGGGGTGAGTGAACCTGAGCGGAATACGTGTTGGGACAAACTGACCCGACGAGCCAGAGAGTGACAAGATGGTGCGCGACCAATTCCGCATAGTCCTTACGGGGCTTTTCCAGCTTCAGGACCAGAACCATGAGCTCCTGCAGCCAATGTGCCATTTGCATGAGATAGTAGCGCTTCAGCTCGGGCTTCATGTCCCAGTGGGGATAATCTGGAACGAATGAGAATGGAACCGGATTTAGGCGTCAAGAGAGGGCGAACCTAGCCAAAAGTACTTGGTGTCATACCACCAGGTAGGTAGCTGAGACATGATGCGCTGGGTATCGTTTTCAGTATACAGGACATACTAAACGTCGATATACTCACCACGCCCCAGAGACCCGAAATGAGGAAGTACACGCAGGTATAAAACTGCTCTCCGTACCGGTCAACTTTGGCAGGCTTTTTGATCCCGAAATAGCGGGCCAGCGCACGACCCATCTTCACCGCGAAGGTTTGCCGGAAGCACGAGAAGAAAACGATGTAGTACGCGAGGAACAGCAAGTCGAACCAGCCTTTGGCGTAGCGCGGGTCATCCGAGCTCGATTCGGGCACCCTGTGGGAGAGGAGGAACAAGGGGGCGAATGGGTTGGGAAGATGGCCGTCTGGTGCATATGCTGCCAGGGAAGGAACGAAGGGTTGAAAAAGACCCGCCAGACGTGGCGTTAACAGCTCCCAGTTGAAGTACAGGATTATGGGTATGGAAAGCAGTCTGAGCGATTCCACTGGCAATGTTCAGCTGGCGTTATTTAGAGCAGGAGGCGGACTGACGAGGTTCTACGGCCCATCGTAGCCAGGGACTAGCAGAAAGATGAGGTCAGGGCGTAAGCAGTGAATGCGACGTACTGGACGGTATGGTGGGCCATGGTCGTGGTCTTCGAAAAAGACGCGCTGGGCATCAACGGCATCACGAGGAAACCCCGCTTCTGAAGCTCCTAGCTCGCGGACTGATCACAACCAACAGCTACTACCACCAACGCACCCACACTCGTTTTATTTCGCCGCTCTTTAAACTGTCCTACATGCCCTCTTCAAGTTTCAGCTCTTTTGTGGCGATCGCTGTGTTGCTTTCGACCGCAGAACTGGCCGAGGCGCGCTCTTCACAACCCTCCGGGTCGCACAAACGACCTCGGCAACACCACGTCAACGAATACTACGCTCGCCAAGTTATGGCCTTGACATCCTCAAGCTACGACTACTGGTGGCCCTATCCACCCGCCACTCAAACTCAAACGAACTCTCCCACAAATTCCCCTGTGCCAACCAACACCCTCATAGTTGAACCTTTGGCGACAAACACGCCTGAGGTCGCTTTCTCGTTCGATTCAAGCACCTCAAGCATCCCGGCTAGTAGCATCTCTGCCTCCTCCGCACTCAGCTCCTCGTCCCTCTCAAGCTCAAGCTCGCCATTCTCATCATCGAGCGCGCCGCCTTCATCTAGTCAGTCTGTCGTTTCTATCAGTGCGCTGCCTCCGTCAAACACAAGCATCCCTGCCAACTCTCATCGCAAACTCGAAATGGTATCGAGCACCAATCTCTTGTATATTGTTCCTGCTTGCGGGGTGGGTGGCCTTGTCATCGGCGGTCTCACGGCTTGGCTAGTTTATGGTTGCATCGCCCGCCGAAGTCTTCGCAAACGCGGTGATCTCATCGCTGGACCGGAATACAGACCACCGACGCCGAGTCTGGCGGCCAAAGTGGACCACGGAGAAGACGAAGACGACGAATGGGCCGGGAACGAGAAACACCGTGTCGAGGAGCTGGACGATGGCGTCGCAGCGATGTTTGTCGGTAACCTGCGAGGAAAGGGCGACAGAGTAGGCGGCGAGGACGAGGATGAAGACGAGGATCAGCCGGAGTCCGAGTCCGCGGGATTTCTTCACCCAGGAACGGCACAGACTCGGCCTCTTCGTGTCAAGTCCGTGGCGAGTACTGCTGCTCCATCTCGGGGCCGAACGATGCGCAGTGATCGCTCTCCGTCACCCACGCCTTCTGGGCGAACTTCTATCTTTTTCGATCGGCCAGACAGCGGCGATGAAGCTCCTTGGGAAACTCTGCGGCACAAAAGCATCAAACGAGGCATCCTAGAGCGTCTGCGTGATGAAGATAGCGAACGTGCTGGCTCTGGTTCGAAGGATCGCGTCAAACGCCGTGCCTGGCAGTCTCACGGTCGACATGATTCCGACATACGCATCCCCGACAACCAAGTCTCTCTCTCTCGAGCGACGTCCATGGCGACTGCTTCGCTTTCTCGTGCTGCATCCACTGTTAGTACGGCCATGGGGTTCCGCATTCTGTCCGAGTCACCCGCGCCGACCCCATTCAAGGAACAGAATTTCGCGTGGCCCAGTGTAGAGGAAGATAAGTACACCCGTGTGCCGCGACGCGTTGCCCGCAGCCGCAGTCCCGAAAAGCCAATGCCAAGTCCAGTCAAGTACACGCAACCGCTCCGGCGGGCTGCGAGCCCGGATGGGCCGTCCCGCAGCCGAGGGCGGAAGCGCAAAGGGCAATCTGCCGATGGACGTCTCTCACGGAAGCCGACTATTGAAGAGCAGTATCGCAGCGTACTGCCTCGGAGTCCACCGTGTATATCCAGTCCCGTCCTTCATGAAGCATTGTGCTTCACCCCGCCCTCTCAATACACCGAAACTGTGGCTTCCTTTGCCGCTTTTGGTGTTCCGGATGAGCAAGAGCCCGTGAAACGGGGACGTAGACATTAGTAATGTGGCTTACTAGGTCACGCCGAATTGACGCGTCGCAGAACCACGTTTCCTCAATTCTCATCCAATGCACTGTCGAGCAGATTCATTTTTATTTCACCCCAATAACATGCCAACAAAAAGATCTAGTAAGGGCGGGCGGCAGCCTGACACTGAGAGCAGAGTGAATAAGTTGTTGTGAACGCAGCGGACAGTAACGCACGGCCTTGAGCTGCTCGAGATAGTACGAGCAGGACTGCATGTCGGCCTTCTCGAGGCACATGGTGAAATCTGGCACAGCGGAGGATTGTGAGTGATCGGAAGCTGGAACTCGGGAGATTGCACACCCTTTGCGGGCTGCTCGCAGCTCATGCTGGTCTGCTGCTGCTGCTGAGCAGGAGGTGCCTGAGCCTCGGTCGACTGAGCCTGTCCTCCGCCACCGAAAAGCATGCTCGAAAGACCGTGTCCGATGGTGCTTCCAACGGCAACGGAACCGGCGGTAGCAGCCATCTGGGCAAGCATGCCAGGCCCCTGGGATGGGGCAGCGGCGGTGGGAGCGTGAGCAGCAGCCGCAGCCGGAGGTGCCGGGGCATGCGCCGCGTTGCCGTATCCAGCCGGGGCAGCAGCGGTATGCGCGCTACGGGTCTGCGCCGGGGCGGGTGCCGGAGCAGCGCGCGCAGAGGAGGATGAACGACCACGGGATTGACGCTGGAATGAGTGCGGTTGAGATTGAATTCGGGAGAACGCGAAAGCTTCGGCTTACAGGCATGATGGAGGAAGAAAAGAGATGAGCGGGAACTCAAGATGGAATCAACAGGTGTAAACTTTTGATGCTCTCTCTCTCTCGCCGGCGTGTCGTCCCGGTGTCCATCCGCTGCTATGCTACTAAGACCTCGGTAACCCCAAAGAAAAAGAGCAAAAAGCCGGCGCTCTCTCTTCTGAAGCCTTCTTCGAGCCGGCTGGCACCCCCTGCACCAGATGCAGACCTCAAGACGAGATTAATTCTGGCAGCTCACAAGAACTGGCAAAAGACACAAACACGGGATAATCCGCCTATAGATGAGACGGGAATGACGGAGGAAGAGGTGCAGGTTGCACACGTGGAACGGATTCTGCGGGAGCGCAAGCTTTTGAAGGAACAAGGGCGAGCAGTTCCCGACATTACCCTTCCCTTGCTAGGTTTGTTGTTCCCAGATGTTCTTGAACTTTCCTGATCTCAATCGCTTCACAAGACCACATGCTGCCCTACGCTGTGAACTTCAAGACCTATTCTGAATACCCGACATGGCGCGACATGTACGACCAGTTCATGTTGAACAGGTTGAATGACGGGAAGAACGCCTTTTCGCAAGTCTGGTTCCTCCCTCTGTTCGGAATCAGCTAATAATTTGTGTTAGTATGCGACACATTGGTCTAGCTGATTCATTCCCCGGCGTGTCAATCGATCCTCACATGAGCTGGTACAAGTCTTGGTTCACCTTTGTGAAGCATAGCCTTCGCGCGCGGTCCGTCAAGTCGAACGCATGGGTTGCACCGATGCGACAAGAGTTTTTGGACTGCTACATCAAGCTGAACAAGGCCCTGATGCAGTTCGTCATATTCTCCTCCTAGTGCCGTTCTCTCGCTCATTTACATCTTCTAGTAAATCCTCGCGACTGGAAGAGTTGGCAATGGAATCATACCTCGACGAAGCCCTTTCTCTCACTCAGCAGCGCGACCCACAGCACCTCTACATCTGGCGGTTCCACCGTGAGGTCTCGCCCACGCGAATCCTGTCCTTGCGGGCCAGCGATGGTCATTTCGGCAAGGAGGCCCCGAAGACTGGAACGCGTGTCGGTGTGCAAGCACTCGTGCGCTTTGACACAGAGCAGAGTGTGGAGATATATGATCGCAAGGGGACCCCGCTGCATGAGCCGGCCGTCGGCGCCGAGCCCATGGCACCTGAGCCCGGCAGGTCGTTGACGATAGTCCCTGCCATTCCAAAAAGGGTTACTGAATATTTGGTGCTCGACAACCCCATGTACCTCGAGGGATCACGGTGGAGGTTCAGGGCCCGGCTCGAGCCTTTACCAGGGCGTACAGTTGCTGCGTAATCATAGAAGGAGCTTGTTATAATGCCGACCTCGTAATAGTGACGACCATTCACCTGCTCAGTGGAAATATCAAAAATGTAAAGGATCAGGGCCGATGATGGGTTCGAGCCGTGCTGCAAGGGATGGGCAATTGCAAGAACAAAAGATGATTCGACCCAGGTTCGAACTGAGGACCGCCTGTGAACAGAGCAGATAAGCTGCTGACTGTTAGACAGAAGTGATAACCAACTACACCATCGAACCGATGTTCGAAATGTACGTAAAAATAATCTCGAATGGTGCTGATAGAACATTGTCTCTCGATCACCTATGGTGCACGTGCCCTCGTCACTGCCACTTTGTGACAGGACCGGAATCTGGTCAGAAAATTTGCAAAAATAAAATGGTCGGGAAAGCATCAGAAATGGTTCAGATTGAGTGCAGATCAAGTGGAAAGACACATTTTATGCATAGAAGCCTGAAAGAGGTCATATTTGTCAGCAAAAGTGGTGACTTTGGCGTGACTTCTAGTCACATTTCGTGACATAACGTGACAGAACCGGAATCGGGGTGTCAATCAAAACATCAACTCCCTCAGTTTTGAAGCAATTAATTATCCCTCTTACAGATTTGTTCTACACCTCAAACTGAGTGTTTCTGTAAGACAGATAAGAAAACAGACGCTTCTGTGACACACTGTGACCCTTGTACAAAAGTGGTAGTGTTAAGGGCACATGCACCATACATCTCAAGATACATGACTGGTATTCAAGTCCTCTGTCGCTCATCAAGATCACCAATTCCTGAAGCAGTAGTGACAGCACTGCCGACCGCCGGGACACTTTTGAAATGAACCGCCTGAAACTGCAACAGATGTGTGGTTACGGGAGCAGGATGCCGGACGTGGGTACGTACCGTGGAGGTGGGCATGCTCCCAAACTCGGCATTTTGGATCTTTTGAGATGCCGAGTGCAGTGCTACCCGCGAGTTGAGGCTGGCCAGCAGCGAGTTTGAATAGACTAGATCTCGTTGGATGACCAACGCACAGCTGTGGGAAATAAGCTCACTCACGGCGCGCGGCAACAACATAGCATGCCAGCCATATGACTTCAGTTGCTGCCAATTAGACATGATGATTCAGGGGGGCTTTCGACGTACAGTTTTCTTTCATGGTTACGAACTGGACAAGGAGAAGTCAATGCCAATGTCAGATCTGGCAAGTTTGCTCACACAGATGAGGTTGACCAAGCCTGCTGCACTGAGAAAATCAGCATTTCAGAGCGTAGCGATACTGATTGAGAAGCACACCTGGTCAAAAGCCCCGTTTCTAAGCGCGGTCAGCGCTCATACACGGACCATGCTAATAGATCACGCACCCATGGTCCACATAACGAGTTTATCTATCAGCGGCACAGTCCTTTTTCCCTGAATTTATCAGTCTTGACTTGATTTTACAACCACCTACCTGGCATCGAGCCCGGCCCGTCCTCTCCGTAGACACCACGTGATCGTGCCAGCAATGAGCACATCATTCGCGGACGTGATGGCCCAGAGCGCGGTCAGCAGCCAACCGAAGCGAGTCTCGAACTCTGGGATGGTCAGAGTTTTGAAGCCGTACACGCACACCAGCGCGGATCCCAGCAGCCGCAAGAACGAGAGAAAGAGGCTCAGAGCCGGCAGCGGGAGCGAGTGAGATAGAGTGCGGATACGGTGGGCGAAGAACGCTTGCACTGGGGGAATCAAATTAACCCCTGTTACATACGTGCAGCGAGATCTGAGAGCAGACCGAGTGCGCCAATGAACCCCGAGAACAAGACTGCAACCGCGAGCGTCCGGGGGATCAGCACCAGTCGCTCGGGGTGCGTAAAGTTGGAGACTGTGATCGAGTACAGACTGTGCGCGATGCAGGCAGCGTGTACGACCTCGCACGTCCTGTAAGGGCACTCAGACGCGCGCCTTCAGACGACGCTTGCCACAAACCAGATGACCGCAACCTGTGAGTGTGAGCGACATATCCCTTCGACAGATAAGATGACTGACCATTAGCTTGACGCCCGGGCCATCGCGCATATACGTTCGATAGTAGAAATACGTCTGCAGTGTCGTGAGCCCGAAGAGTGTGTAGGACACGAGGACTCCGATCTCATATGCGCCTATAGAACATAATCAGTTCTCGACCGGAGCAATGTGCGCAGGCGCAACCAATAGTAGCGTTGAAGGAGGGAGACTCGAGGCCAGCCATGGTGCCAACAGATGCAACCGGCGTCCGACGCCAGCTTATATTACTAGACGACGGACGCGCTAGATTGTTCCCAGTGTGGTTCTATTCTGGCCCCAAAGCGCGTCTCCACCGCGGAAGCATCTTCAAACTAAGTAGGTGCAGTAAAGACCGCTAGATTCGGAACTAAGAAGTACGAGCGTGAGAAAGAGCATAGATTGCAACGTTAGAGGAATAACGATAGGTGATATTACACGAAAGAAAGGCGTTGGAGCCTGAACAAAGAAAATTAATCCTGCCACTCATCACATACGATGCCGTTCTCCTCTAGCAGCACTCGCGCCTCAATCGCTCTCTCTCTCCACCGCTCGGCTTCTTGCTTGAGCCCAGCAATGGTGTCCTCGAGTAACTGTTGATGCTCCAGCTTGCGCTTCCGGCTCTTGCGGGCCGCAAGCGTGTTTTGTCTGCGCTTGTGTTCGATCGCATCCTGCTCGCCAGGAATCGCCACCAGCTCCTCGTCCCCGAATGCATCAGAGTGTGCTCTTTTCTTCGCGAACGCAGCCGGCACGGCCTTGCGCGACGTCGCACTTGGCGTCACGTAACTGCGTTTTTGCGTTGGCGCCTCGATCGGGATTAGTGTCGACACCTGCAGGTTCTTGCGGGTCCCTGTTGCGACGCGCTTGCGCGTGTGTTTTGGTGGGGGTGAGGGCGGCGGTGCAGCTTCGGCGACGGAAGCAGCAACGGGGACGGACACCTCGTAAGTAGGGTATGCCGATAAACCCCCGAAAAGCTCCATGTCATCCCCAAACCCGACGTCGGCCACGACCGGTGAAGTTAGAAAATCGGTATACGGGCTGCCGCTGGAGATGAATTCATCGGGGGGCGGAGAGAGCGGAGAGGTCAGAAACGGTGTGGAGGTGTCTGACAGAAGTGGCGATGGCGAGAAAGAGAGATCGGGAAGAGAAAAGGTGTCAGGGGAGGCTGAAAGGGGGATCAGATACGGAGGAGCAGGCGTGTCGATGCAGCGTACACAGGAGGTCCTCAATACGCAGCCCCTTCCCGACCTCGGCCAGAGCAGGGCTGGTCTCTTGAAGATCTAGCAGCGTGTTCATTTTCTGATCGGATTGCAGGGGTTTCAGTTGTAGTGTAAAAGTTGGTTAAAGCAGGTGATTGAGACAGCGAAGAGATCAGTTCAGTGGGCGACATGGCGACGAGGGAAGGTAGTCCGAAGACAATTCAAGGGGCTTTTAGCGGGACATGATAGGGGTTTGGGGGGCCGAAGGCGCGAAAGACGGTGTGGGTCCTTCAATTCTCGAGTACGAGATACGTTTAGCAGAGGGCGAACATCTTCAGCGATGCTCGCGGGGGTAGGTTATGTGTATGTGAGACGAGACGAGACGAGACGAAGAAAGAACTATGAAAATGATCAGTAATTGGACGATGGAATGAAGAGATGGCTGGTGAAGAGACCGTCTTCGCACGACACTCATTCCCGAGAGCATGAGGCAGGCAAACAAATCTCTACATCATCGCAGACATCAAATATTCACCTATCAGATCGCTTCAATGGATGGATTCCGGTTGGTGAGCGTGCTGGATAATGGAGGACAGGAGCGAGAAGGATGGTAACGGACGGGCTATATGTGCGTTTTTCAATCTAGGCCAAGAAGAACCCTGTGCCCTTAGGCCGACGGCATTGATCGGCCGATCGTCGCATATGACGTGAGGGGTTATCAGCTGCTGCCAGAAATTGTCCCGACGGTCAACCGCCGGGACATCCCGAATCCGACGATGAACGTTGGAATCTCCGAGTCAGGCCCCGTTGGGCTGGCTTGTACTCGTCTGAGCCTTGTCTCTGCTACCACATGCTCTGCACTCATGCATTCACCTCAATCCTGGGTCAGATCCGATTAAATCCCGGCCAGCTCCTTCCAATTTCGGTGTCAATGAAATGAGCACTTCGGATCAGGCGGTGACTTGTAAGTAATCATAGCCTGGTGGTCGTCAGTCTTCCCGAACCTGCGCCGTTTGTCGTCTCTAAATAACACACTTAATCACGATGCAATTGCAGGGATATGCGAGTATTCCGCAGGCCTACCGCTCCAGAAATTGATCTTTTATGAAGCAGCCCCGCAGCTGGTGATCACGCGCATCCAAGATAAACCGCCGCCAAGCTCGGAAAATGAAATTCACCTGTCAAGAAATTGCTGGAGTAGCTGCTAGCATACCGAGTGCGAAGCTTCCCGTCCGCCGTCCGGTACTGCCCACTCCCGTCTGAGCGCCACTTGAAAACTCAACCGAGGTCGCCCCGACGTGCGCTTTTCATCTCTTGCTGTGACCATATCAACCGTCGATTCTTGTCGCTGGCACTCAGAGCCCTGAAGAGGTGCTCACGATTCTGCTTTGCGCCCCGAGGTCCGTGCCCGCCGGTCTACCCGTCTATTTTGACGCGGTCACATGACGGCGATCTGAGACACCAACTTGGCGCGTTACACTCACACTGAGGTCCCAAACCGGTTCACAAGGGAAATCGATGGATACAGCATCGCCGCAGGCTCGCATTCATCATGATTCCGGTCTCTTTGTCGTCTCCCAACTGCAGACAGGCGTGACGGCTTCCTGATCGGCAAGAAAACATCGAAGTCCAGCGAGAAGATCAATAAGTGTCATCGGTTCTGTTCCTGCCCGCGTTAACGACTCGGGAAAGAACAATATTTTCGAGCTTTCCTCTCAACCATGACTCAAGCAGCGAGGCACCAGACGCTATTGAAAGTCATCTATCCCGTCAATAGTATTTCCGCCGTTTTTTCTAACCATATATGAACGATGCAGGATAGCAGCCGGCATTTCTACTTTTCTCACAGCGCTGGGTGTCGGATCTGTCCCACCGTATCCTGGTATGGAGATCGAATCTGCTGTGCTAAATCTATCGACTGTGCCTGTACGAGTAGCATGGAGAAGACAAGGATGTGCGTCATATAAAGTTGAGTCTCAACTCGCCCCATGCCCTCCAATCCAACCCATCGACGATGCCTCCAGCCTCCAAAAGCACCGACCGTCGCCGCGCCCACGGTGCCCACTGCGCGAAGCCAAGCCGCGCTTTCGTAGCATGCAGTCACTGTCGGCGGCGGAAGATCCGGGTATGTGTGCTTTTACTCGCGAGTCGGGACGGGACTGACGGCCTAGGGATTCAGTGCCTCACAAACGACGTGACGCAAGAGCCGTGCAGGCGCTGTGTGCAGAAGGGGCTGTTCTGCGAGTACCGTGCAGTCTCCGAGGACGAGAAGGACTCTCTCTCCGCGTCCCCCACCGCCGGCAGCGCCGATCTCTCCGAGTATGGGGGATCTGATACCTCCGAGTGCAGTCCCTACCTGCCCCACCACACCTTGCTGCCGTCTCCAACCTGGCCGCCACCGTCACCTAACGCATGGCCCGTTCCGAGCTACGTCTATCCAGTGGAGCCGGGCTTCGTCTACAACCATCTCCCAGAAGCTGGCCCATTCGGACACGATGCCTTCTCGTCGAATGCGCTTTCTATCACTGTGAAGCAGGAAGACGAGCAGCAGTTCTTGTCCCCCTACTCTTGGGGATGGGGAGCGGGACTTCAGTAATGTTAGGATAAACGACCGTGTGTGTACGTTAGGATCAGTCAATCCGACTTCTCAGATGAGAACAGCCAGTATCTGCCGATTCTGATACTAGGACACGTCCGCGGCTTCTCATGTTTCATCCCCCAAATGTTGCGGATCTCGCGGACAAAAAACCAGCGAAAGCAGCGCGCAGTGCCCATCAGGCTGACCACCAGCAAGCACCACATGTCAGTACAGTTATCTTCGCCGTGTGGCTCTCAAAGCTAGCCTTGTGTGCATCATCCGCAGTCCGGGTCATCGATCCAGGGTTCAGAACTGATTCGCCTTGGGCTCTGAGTGAACCAAGCATTCGCAGGAATCGGTGATCTCTTTATTGAATCAGCTGCAGTCAGTCAATCATTCACTTGGAATAAGCGAGGGCGTATCCAGATAATTGCGTGTGTTTGTCCCACCGGCATATATCCAGCTACACATCACCGATGGAGGCCCCAGAGCTGATGGTGTTCCAGTGATCGGGAAGACAACAAGGGATTGGCATCACCAGCGGACGGTAGTTTAACGGTGTGCTCGCGATCTCACACGCGAGACCGGACGAAAGAGACCGCCCTGAGACTGCATGTCATGCGGGGCACCCCGAACAGAGAGAGAGCGGGTAGATCTCGTCTTGTATATCGGTCTGGAACCCCACAGCAGCCTCCATGATGGACCATCACTCCCTCCAATTGGCCGCTGCTGGACTGGATTCCCAGGCCGGACGCGTGTGCAACCCAGCCCGGATTGCTCGAGGGAAGAGCTTGTTTGATCGTGACCGCATGAATCCGCCTCGGGCGGACAAGGCATGTTGGCAGCGCTTGACGAGGAAACACGAGGAGGGAACGTGGGGGAAAGGTCTCAACTTCGCTCCGAAATCAATGCCGTCCCGATCGCTTGCAGCACTGGGCGCTATCGTGTCTCCATTCTCCAGCGAAGCAGTGCTTTTTTCGTTCCGGACACAGCACGGACACCAACTACGGGTCTGAGATAACATCCACCCGATAGGCGCGTCGTGTTATCTAGAACACGGGAGCGCCACCGCAAGCACGCAGCAACTAGGGACCGGTCTAGTCCCTCGGTTCGCTCAACTGCAATTTGCTGTACACCGGAATGATATAACTGCAGCACATGCATCAAACGAAAATACATCGGACTGGACATTGCAAGTATTTGCACCAATCGCTCCTTGGCCTGCGTTAATCTCGAGAATAAGCTAGTGGACAGACGGATGCGGTCTACGGAATCGATGCATCGATATTCCAGACCACATTTTCGTAAGATTCTTGACGCGATTGGAATGCGGGGGGCGGCTCTCGCATCGTTCCGTTTGATCCAAGTATAGTCTTCAAGCGGGGAGGGGGAAGACTGACGAAGGAGTTTCTGCTGCTCCAATTCGAACGTCGCGGAGACGAGGACAATTTGCGAATCGAGGTGTGAAGAAGGAACAAGACCAGACACAGGGTCAGAGAGTATGTAAGGCGTGAATCGAGCACATGTTAGTCGGTAACGTCGGTAAGGAAAGTAGGATGCTCCCAAACACAGCAAGCCCCAAGTTGAAATCACGATGGCCAAAATGGTGGGTAATGGCTTCCGCCTCTGGGCAGCCGGCTGTTTAACAAAGACTGTCGCACTGCTTGATTTTCGAGTGCATACGCTTACAATAGCTTGCAGAATAAGCACCTAGAGCTAGCCGTCGAAGACCTGTAAACTGCGCTTTAATTCCGCAGACCACCATCAACAGAGATTGACAACACTCACCTCGGCAGGATCGATGTGGCTGTTGGGGGCATCGAGGAGTTTGATGTTGAACCAGAGAATTGTGATATTGGGTTCAATGATCTTGACGTAGATCCCGAGGATTCTTCTGTGATGGAACCTAAGTGTAGAGTTTGCAAGGATGCTGCAGTCGCAACGGAGGTGGCTGAGCTCGAACGAGGTAATGCAGTTACGCTGTTACGCTGGCCCCAATGTGCGAGGAGGAAGAGGTGGAGAAAGAGGGCGAGGGCGAGGATGTTGAAGACGATAGCTAGGCCAATAGCGCGACTTTGACAGAAGTGATTCTAAGTGAAACTCCGGCTGCAGTTGATATCACCACAACAAAGCTTTCTCTCTGATGTCAACTGCGAAACCATCATGATAGTATGCGACACTGACGAGTCGGATACAGTAGCCAGGCAGTCGGTCTCTGTAGTGTTGCCAGGTCTTCGCTTTATTTCAGTCGAGAACAGCCGCACGTCCAGTCTGAACTATCACCGCATCCAAGACGGCGGTCTGCCCGGTCGAATCTGCGACTTCGGCTGTCATTTGCACGCCTGTGATTCATTCGCACATGTAGATCAGCCATTTGCCGCTCTCTTTGAGTCCGGACACTCACCAGCGGGGAAATTCGCCGTCCACTAGAACGAGAACGAGCCCAGGATTTGTAGAAGACCTCCAGATGATCTCACACTGGATCAACGCAGCAAGTCAGCAGACATCTCCCAGGCATTCTCGACTACTCACCGCTGTAGATCAGGTCAGTGCGTATACACCGTGAGGGGGATGCAGTCATGCGCACGAAATTCCACGGGCCTGAACTGATAGTGGAAACAAGGGAGCAGTGTCGCAACCATACGTACCTAATCCGCCCTGCCATTGTAACAGCAATGGCACGCACGTCAAGGGTGTCTGCGAGCTGCAGAGTTCGGAATGAGCCACACCACACCATTCGGTGAGTCTTAGAAGACGCACATCGAGTCTACGATGAACGAGGCCTCGATGAGGGAAGAAATGGACAGGAAGATAAGGGCAGGAAGAACTCGAGGGAAGGTAGGCATTGTTGCCGGATGCAGCCCTCAATGGAAAGTGAGGTATGCACTATGTATGCGCGCACCCTGACAAAGGTCGGGCGTATCAGTCGTTCTCTGGCGACCGTCATTTCGATCACGGATGCATGGATGAACAAAACAGAACAGGAAACTCAGATCGAGATATTCTCAAGCTCGCATAGTTGTCGATGGGGCAGGGGTGTGTGAACAGGCAATAGAGTTGAACAAGGCGATTCGGGAAGAGGCACAAACACGCGTCTGACGCGTTTGTCAGCGATGGTCGATCAGGCCCAGAGCGAGTGCGTGTTTGACTGCAGTGCTTACATGAAAGACCCAGAAGAAAATAATGGACACAACATGTGCTGGCGGTGTGGCCGTGTGTAAAATAATAAGTATGTACTCCGGGTCTAAGCGTCGTCGTCCTCGACTTCCTCTACTCTCGCAGCTCGACTGTCGGGACGCGACGCACTGGAATCGTCTGGAATCTCTTCAATGAATGCGCCCTCAACAGGTCCAGCGGCTTTATCGCCCTTTCTCTTTTTCGACTTCTTCTTCGGCAGATCCCACTCCCATAGCGGAATGAATGACTCGACCTGCAACAGTCAGTATAAGCTTCGATTTGAAAACTACAACACGTACGAAGCCGACATCCGCAAACAACTTTGGGAAGATCCATATGCCAGGGCTGGCGACAACCACAGTGATGATGTAGAAGATGAGGCGCACAATCGCGATGGCGAAGAAAAGTCCCAACAGCCCGAGCATGCCCATACTCAGATAGTACACGCCGAGCCGCATGAACGGGGGCCACAACGGGAACATCACGCCCCAAGCATCAGACCGACCATGAGCACCGCGCCTGCGTAGGTCGTCCACTGAGAGCCCTCGAAGAACCAAACATAGTACTCGTCCCCAACGAACATCTGCTCCGGAATCACTTGCAAGACTTTGGGTGATGATGATGAGCTGCCCGACGGGGCGCCGCGCTGCACACGCAGGAAGAACGCGAAGCTATTCACAGACGCAAGTAGAGCAACGGCTTCGGCCTCCGAAGAGACTTTCGGGACGCCTTTTTGCTTTGCATACGCGGGCGAGAGCAGGGCCTTGATGGCAGATTTGCCTGCGAAGGGTAAGATAATATCAGCCCTCGTACATGCTGTCAGGGAAGGGCAGCGACAACTCACCCTTGAAATAATCGAATCGCTTCCCGTTCAGCGCGCCAACGCGCACTTTGATTCCCGCCTTGCCGCTACGCAGGAATGTCGCGACTTTGCGAATGTCCGCCGGCGCCTTTGCTTGTTGTTCCATAGCTGACGGGTGATGATGTTAAGAGAAAGCAAAACCCGTATTAGCTGGGTGGCTCACTATGGAGAAGGAATAAAGGAGCGTTTCTGCGATTCCTTTGACTGCCAGAGACAAGGCGCGATGCGCTGGCTCAGTGACGTGTCACAGCGCGTTTGCTAAGTAGCACAGCCACGCTACATGTGTCTTTGGTGAAATGGCCAGTTCGAGTCAAGTCACCGAACAAACAGTCCCAGCACGTAAACTTTCCGACTGACGTGTGTCCTTCGAACTGCACTTCATGATTTCGTAGATTGATGAGGTGTTTGAGAGGTTTGTATGATAAATGTACAGAGGAGAGCTAGTAACAGATAGCGACCGTCACGGACACAATCTGATGCGGAGAGTAAGGTTGGGTGGAGAGATAGAGAAAAGGAGATGACGCCCAGGAAAACCAACAATCTTATGAATCCTGCATGCTAGTATTGACTAGATCAGTCGTCAAGACACAGCATGCTGGAAAGTATGCCGAACCGCAGATATCGACCATGACAGGCGACTGCGTCTATGTCATGGGAGGTGGATTGAACGACATGATCTCCTCGTATAAAAACTCTTTCAGCTGTTCTCTGCTGATGTCGGTCCTTGTGCACTGTACAATATGTCAGACATCTGCGCCGCATCAATCAATCAGCCAAACGCACAGTCAAATCAAAGAACTCGGGTCCAGCGGAGGGGCAACAGGTTCATCATCAGGGTCATGCTATCCCAAAGCGTCCGGTAAGGATAGGAAACGATTCAAGCGAATAGAAACAACGCACGTAGGCCTCGAGATAGGGGTGTGCCAATG
>CAVNYO010000003.1:0-84236 GCA_963692855.1 Mycena citricolor | reverse complement strand
GTCTGAGCTCTTTTGTCAACGACCAGTGAAGGTGGTCCCAGCGCGGGCTTACAATTTATAAGAATTGAACGGGAAAAGGAGAGCAACAAGGGAAATAATGAGAAGTGGACCTAAGTTATTCCTCGTATAGATACCACGATAAGGTAGAACGCAGTGGGAACCCTCGCACCTGAGAACGCGTCACTGAGCATGGAGATCCTCCTTCCAGGTGGCCCGCAGTTTCCGCGAAGAGTAAACTAAAAAATTAGCTCGCCTTGCGAGTGGAACAGAGTCGAAGGAAAGGCTGAACACTGGGCGACCATATGGCTTGATTTCGCGTCCTCCGTTTCCATTATATGACAGGTGTCGGCACAGTAAGACAGCCCGCTCAGCCGTTGCTAGCTGGTGACACCCATCGGATGGTCGCCCACTCGAGACCATGCACTTCTCGCCCCACTGAGCTGTGCAGGGAGAATATAGGAGCGATATGCACAATGCACCCCCAATCTCAGTTACAGACTGTATTCAAGCTTCAACCCACAAATTCCTTTTCCCGTTACGCGACGAAATTCCGAAGATCGTGCGAAGTCCGGTTGCATGAGAATATTCAAGATCAGGCTGATGACACCGAAAAAGCCCGAGGGTCGCTTGCCTCTGAGCCCCAACACGAGTCGAGGCTGTGGCGAACACACATGGGATTTTCGAAAAAGGCCCTTAAGTCCGGTTTAGAAGACAAGTGGAGTAGATACAGGGCTGCACTGAGGCAGGTGGCGGGAGAACGAAGATGCTCCGTGTGCTGTGCTGCATGTGTGCTTACGTACATTGATTTGAATGTCGAAGTGATGCGCTGATGCCGACATAAACTCCTCCGCATCTGTTCATCCACATCCCATCATACATATACCATCGACTGTCCCGACGACTACCGAATGGCACCAAGTCAGCGCCTCCACTATGAGTCATCATCAGGAATGCCGTGAGTCCAGAGGCACAGTCCGCTCCGAGCCCCTCCCGATCGACTCGGAGATACGCGTCTTGCGCTGTTGCGCTGTGTATGCTCACACATCACTCGACTTCTTCTTTGTATGCGATTTCTTCTAGGTGAGATTATGGCCTAGGCTAGCATCTCAAAGTCTAAGGCTCTCCAAGGCTCAAAGCCTGTGCAAGCCTCAAGCTCAATGCTTCTTGTCACAATGCGACAGAGATGATTGCCCCATACCGCGTCGATCTCGCTTACAGCCACTTGGCAATGTTGGCATCCCGGTTCCGTCAACCAAAAGATGGGAGGTCGATAGCCTTGACTGCTCACTTGCGCTGGTATCGGGACGCTGGGAGAAAGGGATCGTCGATGTTCCAGTGTATGCGTCCAGGTGGGTGAGATTCAATTTACAAGCGCTTCCGCCTGTGAATGCCGAAAATAGCTCACTATCACCCTCTTGAACTGCTTTCTTCCCTGATCTTCTCCAACGGTGACCCCTTCCGAACACCCATACCTTCCTCGTCCGGGCGCTCAGCTGCTCCCCAGGTGTCCGAGCCCAGCTCGTAACACGATTCGAGGACTCGCGATCTAGGAGAGCCGCGCCTTCGCTGGCATCAGCCTCGTGGATTTGGGCGCCCGGGACGAACGGCACAGCCAATACCAGCGCCCATACCGTCGCATTCACCAAACAACTGGTCTCGCCCTCCGCTCTACTTGCAACCAACGCGACAATAACTTTCGGAGCTGTCGCCGTCGGCGCTGCGACACTGTGGATCAACGACCAACCCATCGGCCAGCTGCTTCCGAACACCACGGAGGAATTCACTGTCGTGCGAGCTGCACTCAATGCGAGCATCAACGTCGTCTCTGTGTTGATCCAGAATGCACATTACTCTGCTGCAGATCGGCCGGGATTCGTCGCCTCGATCCAGGTCTCATATGCTGGGGCAGGTCTGTCCAGCACAGCCGTGTCAGACGCCAGCTGGCTCGCGACCTCAAACGTGCAGATCGGCTTCCCTGCCGCCGTGAACACAAATCTCCTGCCGGCTGTGATTACCGCACCCTTCTTGAGGGACGTTTCTCCCGTAGAATCCTCCGACCCTCCGTGGGCTGGCAGCTCTTGGTTGTGGACGACGGCAGGTGCTGAAATAACGCCGATTCAGGGACGGCCGGGTTTCGCAGGAGTTCGTCAGCCCCGATGGGAAGACACCTCAACTCTTGCGGGGCCTGATTGCGAGCGACAACGCATTCTCGTTCTATGTGAACGGCATCTTCGTCGCTGCGTCGCCGTTCAATCCCAGCTCTGTAAACCAAACCTCGCTGGCGCTTTTGCAGTCCTGGAGTACGCTCAAGCGGTGAAAAGCCCGCTCAACTCGTCGACAGTTGTCCTGGACGTGATTGTGGATAATTACCCCCAGATTGGCACCACTATCAACGCCGCAGGCTTTGCTGCGAGCTTCCAGCTTGTGTACGCGGACAGCATCAGCGATTCACTGTACACGAACGCGTCCTGGTCATGCGGCCAGAACTTCAGCAGCGACGGGGACTTTGTGACCACGCCGACTGCTTCGATGCACTCTGTGGCTGTGCTCGGTCCTTTTGGAATGGGACCCTGGGGGCAGCTGTTTGCCGTGTCCGACGTCCTCGCAGCCGCCGCTGTTCCCCGAATCACAGCCACTCCCAGCGCTTCGGCGGCTCCAGCGACCAGCAAGCCCCGGTCTTACAACAGGACAGTGGTGATTGTATGTGTCGTTGTTTCTGTCAGCGTTGCTGCTGCGGCCGTCATTGCTTTGCTCTATCGACGTCGGTCTCGCACTGGGCCGACAGTGACCCCCTATTCGGCACTTGCCAATGGAGCGGACGACGACCTGCAGGGTGTCGAGCTCACCTCGTCTGTGGTGACCCCGTATCGGAAGACCTACGCCCAGTCGTCCATCCACTCGCCGCTGCCGCCCCCGTATTCGTCGGCATCCGGTCCGGCTGCTCGTAGCGGCAAGCCCGCATCGCGGCTGAGGACGCCGCCGTGAATGTCATTTGCGGAATTGTATATTTTGTCTTAAATATTGTACGTACTTACAGCCATGTAATTGTTAGTTCTTACGACCAATCTGGATACATACCCCGGAGGCATCGTCCCCGGCATCACCTCTCCCGTTGATATCGTCTGTTTGTGAAATTGATTTGTGAAGGTGGTCATCTTTGGGGGCAAGTATGTTACATTCAGCAAAGTGTCAGGTATACATCTTGAAGATGGTGATTAACGTGTAGACTAGGCTTTCAGTCCCGCTCTTGTGCGGGACGCAGATATCATTGTCGCACTGCACGAAACAGGTCAGGCCTGTTACGACGAAACGAAACGAAACGCGAGACGCACGATGGTGTTCGGTATGCGTTCCAGACATAAATAGCAAACCCGGCTTCTATCGAAGCCCACGCGAGAAGCGTCTGCGAAAGAAGGCGCTGTGTCAGCATCTGGACCAACCATGAAAACAGAAGCACTCACATTACGGCGTGCAATGATCAGATTAAACATGAGAGTCGAGGTGGTGGTTTTGTCTTGAGTGGGGGTGTTGTACTGAGCGACACTCGGTTGAAGTAGGTTGTGGATGGAGGCAGAGTGGTATTCAGAGCCTGTTTTTATGGAGGCAGATCGCGATCACGAGAGTCCAGCTCTACCTAGAGCGCCACGGCCCCGTAATATCCCGAGCAAAGCCGGCCGTCAGGTTCTGGAGACTCTCCACGCCCATCACGGGCATTGGTCTAGACGCATTAGCGGTCTCGGCTGTGGTCCTTAGCTATCTCTGGAGAGGGTAAGCTGGTCTGCAAAAGATGATTGTCGGGGAGCTGAGCAATTTGGGTGATTGAGCTTGGTCGTGAAATAATACGGCTCAGCTGAGCGCGGTCGGGTAAGTGGCACAGAAGAAAGGACCGTTCATCTGCACGTGAAAATCACGTGTCTCATATTACGCCTCACGCGTTTGTGACTGCTTGTGTCCATGATTTTCGAAATGACAACTTGCGAAAGCAATCGATTAGGGCTGTACTAGAATAAATAGGATACCCAAAACATCATCCACCAACTCCTGTGCACGGTGATCATCTCCCCAAAGACCGAGGTCCGGCGGGAACAAGTTGGCTCTGCGGTCTGTTGCAAGTGTAACGCTTCCTCCGCAGTGGCAGTTGAATCCGGGATGGAGTCTTTGACACAACCGAATCAGAGGCAGCCCGAAGACGCCCATCAATGGTCACCCTCCTGATTTCCAAATCAGCACTGTCAGAACGGGCCACAAGCTCTGCCCGGGATGAGGGCAGCCGCAGCCGCCGCGGTGTCGATATGACCGGACGATAGAAGACAAAGCCGTCGTCGTCGTCTTCGTCAGCGAAACTGGCACCGTCGTCCACTTTCCCGGCGGATCCCGCGACGGGTGATTCGCAGAACACGGCATCTGGGCACAAGCGGGACACCATCTCATCGCTGGTGCAACCGGAGCACGGCGGACTCGAAACGGTGACATACACGTCACGCTCGATGGTGACCTGAATCCCTCGGGAGGATCGCTCCCACGCGATATGATGGGGGTGGACGTGGTGGGGCCCATCCGCTTGCAGATCCTGCTGCCGGGCCGCGACTTGTCCTGGACGTGGCGGATGATAGAGGAGAGTGAGATTGTGCGGCGGGGCGGGCTGGACGGGGACAATCGTGTCTCGAGAGAGATTGCGGCCGACGGAGGGAGGATCGGGGTGCTGAGGTGCGAACAGTCAGATTGGGACGACACCGGTGATACCTCCCCGATGAGTGGGCTGGCGACGATGGGACGAAACAGAGACTGCGTGAGATCGATGCGCAGGTTCGGCTTGGTGGGGCGCAGACGCTTGGGTGGTCCAACGAGACCATTTCGTGAGCCGGAAGGGAGAGACGATGAACGTGGCCCTGGAGCGATAACAGGGAAGGTGCTCCTGAGTGGAGGACCAGAAGTTTGATTGTAACCTCGGACTTTGACAGAGCGTGGGGGGGAATCAGCAGCAGCAGCAACTGCGTCTTGAGCTGGTGGTAGTGGAGGTAAATCCCTGTCAAGATAGGCGAGGATGCGGTTGGAGGAACTTGGAGGGGTCTTGACCAATGAGAACCATATCAGTCAGGTGTGCATCGGACTCACAAGTCTCAGATCACAATTGCCGTCCATGGCGAGGGGACACGATTCTCAGCTCAAGCAAAGAACGAGTGGATGGAGGAGCTGCGGAGCACCGAGAGGTGTGTGGGACTCCATCGCGTTTGTCTTTTGAGGGCACATATAGGGAACAGACGGGAACGAAAGATGGAGAGATGTGGGAATGGATCTTCTTAGCGTCAAGCTCTCGATGCCATCTCGAGATCTGCGTCCAAGGAGACAGATTTCGGACAGTATTGCAGTGTTGATTGCATGATATACAAGCTCAGGTCTAAATTGGTTTGTCCAGAAAACAGGATCCAGTGCTCAGCGCTGCTCACTGAATGAAGTTCAGCTTGAGGTTCTCGAAGTCGAGTTAGACAGGGGGACACCCACAAAGCTTGTGTGATACGTACATAGATTAGGCTTTCCGTTATTCACCAGGGGATGGCCAGCTGCGACAAGAGCACACACCTCCGTCGCCAAAAGCTGGTGCCGCAAAGCGTGCGTTGCTTGCTTGTTCATGAATTTTACTTCCTCGAGAGTTCATAGCATCAGCCCTACGAGCAGCGAAGTGTACCACGTTCTATGAACTATGCGGACCCGGATCGACCGGCAGCATTGTGCCGCCTGATCTAATGCTCCGTGACAGTGTCCGAGACGCAGTTGTGCTCAGGCCATGGATTCTCCAACAGTTGATTGCGTGGAATCTTCGCCGGGCTTCGCGCCTTGCATTTTGCAGCGGCTTCATCAAATCTAGAGCGTCGGCACAGCGTCGGCACAGCGATCGAAGCATGAGTTCCGCATGGCTATCATCGCTGTTTCACTTCAGCTTCTTCCTTAGCTTTCCGGATTCCACCGCAACCAGACGAATGTACGTGCGGTGATCGTATCATAGAGTCGGGAAACAGTTGAACGACGATGATCCCGCACGGGATAAGATAGAATCCGAGCACTGGGTTGCGGGTGAAGGGAGCTGAGGTGATCTCTCGGGGTGCGGCGAACTCGTACGGGTGGCCAACTGGCACAAGGTGTGGTGGCATGCAGATGGCAAACTGTCAGCGCCGCGGATCACATCATAATTCAGCTTCACAGCCACGCTCGCCAAGGTTCCGCTCGAGTGGGCCTTGAAGCCGATCCCACCGTCGATCCATGCATCTCCTTATGCAAGTGCAAAAGTAGCGAGGAACTTCGAGCACCGTCTGCCTTCTCTCTCCCCGCTGTGCAGCAAATGCATCTTCCAGCACCCTGGTAACCGCTGCCATCTCCACGTCAACCTCTCTGCTGCCAGTGGGCTTTATTGGTTCCTGAGCCGTGTGTTTTATAGCCCCTGGCAAGCGGTGATCCAGCCCATTCTTCTTCTTGTTCTTCGCCTCCTCCCTGATCAAACAGAATGACCCTGCATTCTCCGTCTGGCCCCGCTCCTCAAAAAGTCGCGTCCGTTGCGTCGTCGTCGACGACCGACCGTTCAGCCATGCCCACATTCCGCCGCGCACTCAGCGACAACGAGCTGTCAGTCTCATGCTAGGGATCTCTGCTATTTGGCTTAGCCGCTACAGGTCGTATTATCTGCCCAGCCGAGCTTTCGGGATGAACGATATCAATGGTCTCGTTGCACACACAAGCAATGACGATGCCCCACTGACCTTCCGCTGCAGTGATGCTGACTTTCGAGGCCCCCAAGGACTTGATCACCCCCATCCGTGTGAGGACGGCCTGGGCAATCCTGCGGTTGAGGCATTCGCTCCTGGCAAGTCGGGTCGAGATGGAAGCGGGGCGATACGATGAGGCTTGCTTCGTGTGAGTCCGGCGCTTCTATACCCCTCTGCGCGGTTGACACTAGGCTCTAGCTACACACCACCTGCCAGCCCGATGGAGGCGATGGAAGAAGGCAGCCGATCACTTACGACGTTCGCAGGGCTGTCCGGTGCAGAGCTGATTGACGACTGCATGAACCAGACGCGCAAGCTGTCGGCCGCTTCGCTGACGTATCTTCAAGTCGAGCTCGAGAATGATGTGTCTCCCGGTGTCGGGGCTTACAAAATGATGCTTTACACGCCGCATTTCGTGCTCGATGCGCGAGGCATCTACGCTCTGCACAACGAACTGTTGGAGATGATGGGCGGTCACTATGGCTCGGAGTTGAGACCGAAAACGGACGCAGAACTGGTCAAGATGCTGGAATCCGAGTGGATGCGACGTTGGGATCGTCCTCAAGACGCTCAGGATGCCATTGTTCCGTCCAGCGAGTCCCGGTTGAAGGTTCCCCAATCCGCCGTAGACCTGGCCGAGTATAAGACGGATTATGAGAACGTCCAGAAGCAGTTCAGCGTGCGTATATATTCTACTCTGATCATGATTCCTCTGCAATTCAATTCGTTAGGGCGCACACGCTTTTCCTCGGTCCAAGGCATACGACCATCACTGTCGTTTACTTCAGGCCAAGTTCAGCCCGCGACAATCAACCACCATGCTGTCAAAGTGCAAGCGCGAAGCCGTGACAATACAGAGCGCCATGTTCTCAGTCATCAGCTTTGCATATCTGCTTCTGCGTGAACGACGACCGGATTTGTCTCCCGACAAGACACTTCCGATCCTCATGTACACTGCCATCAACATTCATGCCCAGCTGCATCCACTGTCGAAACTGGCGTCCAAAACATTTCTTGCGCTGACGTATCATAACGTGATGCTGCCTGCTTTCCTTCCCGCTCGAGACAAGCACAAGGCGTTCTGGCAGCGGTCCCGGGATGTTCAGAAGCAAATGCACACGTACACTCGCAACCCGTCAATTGCCGGTCGCTCCCTGGCTGCTGCAGCTGAACGCGCCGAGCGTGCCAAACACTGGGCGCGTTTTGACGACGAGGCTAATGGCACGCTGCCCCCCAGCCCCAAAGTCGCTGTCGTGGCCAAGGCTGCCGAGGCTCCGGCTGTCCCATCCATCGCCCTGATTGGTGTGTCGCAAGTCGGATTGACGACCGGGATCTATCGCACAGAGCGCTATCCGACAATCAAGGTGACGGATGTCGTCGGAGCAACTCGCAAAGGCCCTGGCGGGCTTTTCTTTTACACTCGAACCTTCTTCGGCCGTTTCCACATGATGCTGCAGTGGGAAACTTCGGTGTTTGCCGACGGGCTGATGGAGGAGTTCTACGACTACTTGCTAGAGGTCATCCACGAGTATATGCTCCAGGACCCCCAGATGCGGACTAGATCGGAGATGGAGCTCGAGGGATACGACAAACGGCCCGCGCCTCGAGCTAGGGCCAAGCTGTGAAGCAAGTTCATCCATCCTTTCTCCATGGGGTCAACATAGTCGGGTCACTTCCTTGCTGTTGTTTTAGGACTTGTACAAGATTTCACACAGGTATATGCGCTCATTCCTTTGTTATTACTACGCTCCCTATCACTCACTGCACTCGTTACATATACATCTGTTTACATCTTGACACTCCTAGTCTACCTCACACGCATTATTTATCACGTGGATTCCGGCACCTGTTCTTACTCCTCCATGGTCCATCGGTTACCAGAGATACTGAGCTGCGAAAGTCGACCAGTCAATGTCGGTTGCACAAACACCAAGCATGCCTTATGCGGTTACGTATCGGCCCGTCAGGCGCTTGTTTTGCGGCTTGTACAGCATCGTCCAGCAGTGCGCTATGAGTCTGGTCTGGTCTGTGTGCCGTGCCTCTTATAGTCAGTTTGATCTCACCATTGATTGTTCTCAGAACCTTCCGAGCTAACCAACGTGCCTGGGTCTGGATCAGCCTCGAGGCATGGTGGTTCTCCGCTTTCCATTCTACAACTCACTTGCACAAGCGGCCAGCGACAGACTTGCCTTCATTCCCTAAATCCTCACGCCTTCACTCATTGACCCATAACGTGCGGAGAAGTAGCCGCTATCAACGTTTCTCTGATATCAAAGGTCTCGACACCGGATAATCCCATAAACGGAATCGTCGCGCAACCCAAGCTTCCTCTCCCTCTTCCCTCTCTCCTTTCCTATGGACCCGCCTGCGCGTGCGCCACGCCAGGCAGCGACGTCGGTGGCCGTCGGCACTCCGCGGCATCGCGAACGCGAACGGGTGGCCTCCCATCACCATCACCAAACGCCTACTTCGTCCAAATCCGCTGCGCCGGCTACGCGATCGTCCGCCGCAATCCGCGACGTGTTGGCCCATCCGGCTGTGGTAGCGTTTGTCGCGAATCACCCGAAACGGGGGGCGCTGCCCAAGTTTGGCTCGTATTACATGCTGCAGACTCTGGGCGAAGGTGAATTCGGCAAAGTGAAGCTCGGCATACATTGCAAGTATGGAGAGGAGGCTGCGGTCAAGCTTATACGGCGGGAGTCGGTGCATAATGAGTCGAAAATGGCGAAGATTGCGCGAGAGATTGAGATACTTGACGTGCGTTGATCTCAAGCTGGTGGGCTGTTTCCTGACGACTGGTGTAGAGCCTCCGACATCCGAATATCGTCCGACTGTACGACGTTTTCGAGACAGACAAGTTCTTTGGCATCATCCTCGAGTACGCTGCTGGTGGAGAGCTATTCGACCACATCCTAGCACACCGACACCTCAAGGAACGCGATGCTGCGCGGTTATTTGCACAGCTAGTGTCGGGTGTCTGGTATATGCATCAGAAGAATATCGTTCACCGAGATCTCAAGCTCGAGAACCTACTACTCGACCGCAATCGCAATCTCGTGATCACCGACTTCGGCTTTGCCAACCAGTTCCAGCGGAAGGACTTGCTCATGGAAACGATGTGTGGCTCGCCGTGCTATGCCGCACCCGAGCTGGTCATGCAGGAAGGATCGTACGTTGGCACGGCCGCTGATGTGTGGAGCTGCGGTGTGATCTTGTACGCAATGCTCTCCGGTTATCTCCCGTTCGATGACGATCCGGACAACCCCGACGCGGAGAACATCTCGAAACTCTACGCATACATTTCCAAAACGCCCGTGTCTTTTGCGGAGCATGTTTCTGACAATGCACGCGACTTGCTGTGCTTGATGCTAGTGCCGAATCCTGTTCTGCGTTGCGAGCTGGTCACAGTCATGCGTCACCCGTGGTTTCAGATAAATCTGCGCGAAGCAACGACGTTCGGGCTGACCGTAGCTGAACTGGAGAAGCTGGCAGAGGACGGAGCGACGACTATGCTGGCCTACCGACGTGCCGGGAAGAGGCGTAAGGGTCTTAAGAAACCGGTCGTAGAGGATAGCCCCTCCGGCTCGGAAGCGGCTTTCGTCGCTGAAGAATCCCGAACGAGGCACACCATCCAGGTAGACCACAATACTCAACGCCGACAACGAGCAATGTCAGAATTGCCACCCCCCGACGCGAAAATTCCTGTTTCACCACGTCGGCGACGACCATCCATCCTGGACAATCCAATCGTAGCTGGTGTTTCGACGTCAACATCATCCTCTTCCAACGGCCAGCCTCTGCCTCCCATCGAGGATTCGTCTTCTGTTTCTGGTGTGATCGGCTCGCGGGAAGCGCTTCCCGGGACCATGTCGAGAAGCGAAGCGCGAGCACTCTTGCACCCTCTCATCGTCGATTCTTCATCGTCTTCGCCTCCGGTTTTGCCGCCCAAGCAGCAAAACAAAGTCATGCAGTGGTTCCGCCGCGGCCGGAGGTCGACAACCACCAGCACGTCCAGCCCGCTGTCCGGTGCCGTCTCTTCGTCTCCTCCCCCGCAGCCAAGTGCGGCGGCGTCATCCGTCGAGGTGGCGCAGCCATTTCTCGTCACGCCTGGCACAGAAGAACACCGACAACGGACGAGCTCTGCGGTGTCCATCACATCTCTGTTCCGGCGATCCCAGACAACGAAGCGGAGCAGCAAGTCCGTCTTACGGGTCCACCATGGAGCGGTCGACCACGAGATGATCACGGCCAGCCGTCCCCCAGAAGTCATGCAACATATCCGAGAGGTGTTACTTGGGATGGGTGTCTCGGTGCAATCTGAGGGAGAGTTCAAGTTCCGGTGCACACGCCCTTCGAGACTGCGGGATCGCAGTGAGCCCCGGGCAAGTCGCAGATGATCTTTCCTTCGCTGTTCCGTAGCTCATCCTTCTTGCAGGGCAGTCGCGTCTTCCGTGGCCTCATGCCGCGTCGGGCGCCGTCTCCCGCTCGCTCCATAGCGTCAGAGAAGAACGGGGATCTGACTTCCCCCGTCTCCGCACCCGAAGTCGATGCAGTGTATGGGGAACCGTCTGAGGATATCGGAGACGAAGTCCGGTTCTCAGTCGAGCTGACGCGTCTCGACAGGCTCAAGGATATGTACAGCATGGACATCCGACGGCTGAAAGGCAACCTCAAGAGCTACAAGTTTCTGTACGAGACATTGCGGATGTGCGTCGTCATAAACCCGCGCCGACTTGGAGTACTGAATGACCCATTGCAGACGGACAGATTTACAGAGACACTAATATGTAATCAATGTATATTTCACTCGTTATATCTAGTACTAGTAGTTGCGATGGGACGGAATGGGACACTTTGTTTTGACCATGATCAGATATTATCATTATTCGTGCGTCGGAGTATCCGAGATCGTGAACACACATTAGTGAAGCTTAGCATAGATTTTGTTCCTAAATCATTCCTTCAAATATCTTCAAACCTTCTCGACGTGCTCCGTCTGAGATTTGCCAGTGTAGCTGGCGTCGGCATCCAACATGTGTTCCCGGTACTTGACCGATCCACGGACTGCGTGTAATCAGTACACAGGAAACAGCAAACAATTGACGCAGAAAACTCACTAGTGGAGTTCTTGTACAACAGATCCACCTGCTCGAGCGACAAGCCCTTGGTCTCGGGCACGAAGAAGTACGTGAAGATGAGACATCCGACACAGGTCGAGCCCCAGATGAAGAAGACCTTCACACCGAGGCCGGCAGTGGCAACACCGTTCGGCTGGCCCTTGGTAGAGGGATCAACCAGATACGGGGTCGCGTATCTACGCGTAAATTAATTTTAGATAGAAGAGATAGGAGAATTGGCACGCACCCGATACCGAAATTCCAGAGCCAGTTGCTGGCAACAGCAAGCGACATGCTCTTCGCACGCAGGTTCAATGACTGACGGGCACGGTCAGCACTGGCCTCATTGCATGCAGGCAAAAAAAACGCACGAAGATCTCGCCGACGACGACCCAAGTCACGGGGCCCCAAGAGATGGCGAAGAACGAGATGTAGAAGCACACGAATGCAATCAAGACACGCTGCGCGGCGAGATTCACAGCGCCAGATGCCGTAGCTTGTCCGGCAGTGACACCGACCTGAGATTACAATGAATTACATGGGGATTGGATCAGGGAATGGAAACGCACGATGGCAACGATATACTGGCTGACGAGCATGCCGGCGGCGCCGATGAGAAGCAGACGACGACGTCCGATTCTGTCAATGAGCTGCACACCAAAGAGCGTCATGACACCTGTGGGACCATTAGACGCCATTCATTGTTTCCAGTTCGATTGACGCACTGTTAACAACATCCGTGATGATCCTGGAAACCCGTCAGCAAAGATAGACATGAGCACTATACAGCGGCATACGTAATGATGAATGGGTTCTTGATACCAGCACTGGAGAAGAATGTTGTGCCATAATAGAAGATGAAGTTGATTCCGGTGAGTTGTTGCCACTAAGAGGATGATCAGCGCCTCGGCAGCGAGCTACCAGCAAGACATCCGTACTCCTTGGATGAGAATACCCGTCCATGTTCGGAATCCGTTCTTGTACTCTCCACCACGGAAACAGTCTGCACGGAATAAATGAGCACCGGAGAGATAGTTAAGAAACATGAATCGTACCCAGGTAGCTGGCATTTCCGATGTTCGCCTCGGCTGCAAGGGCAAGCTCGATTTCGCGGACCTCAGCAGAAACGATTTCCGAGTCTTCAGGTGCGCTAGCCAATCGGGCCATGCTCTTGCGCGCTTCAGGTACACGATTCTTGTACATCAGGTACCGCGGCGACTCCGGGAGCATGGCCATGCCACCGCTGAGAATCAGAGCCCAGGCGAACTGGAGGGCAATAGGAATCTGGAGGAAAGAGATGAGGGGGGAGGGGTGTGGCCAGGCGGAAGGGACTCACCCTCCAAGCGTTGTGATCCGCGCGGTTCTTGGTTGCGTTGGACACGATGGCTGCGAGCAGAGCACCGATGGTGATGGCGAACTGGTACAGCCCGACAATGAGACCACGGATCTGCTTCGGTGCGCATTCACTCTGGTACATGGGAACCAACACCGAGACGAGGCCCACACCGATACCACCGATGACTTGGATGGCAGTTGAGGAAAGAACACAAAGCCTTAGAAGAAGGTACGTACAACGGCCCACAATGAACGTCGCCCACTGGGTATCCAACTGCAGTCCGACACCCAGCGAGAAGACACAGCAGCTGGCGATAATACCCCACTTACGGCCGACAATATCGCCCATGGGGTAAGCGACCAGAGCACCGAAGAATGTTCCCGCAGAGAGGATAGAGACCTAGATGACGCATTTAAAACGTGCGCGGGAGGTGAAACAGGGACAGGGACGAACGACGAGACTCTTGTTCGAGGTCTTCACATAGTATCCGTTAGACTCGAGCCCGAGAACGCCAGTAGAGTCGTGGGCGCCGAACGTCTCTAGCCAGTCGACCATTGCCAGGGCACCTCCGATGGTACCCGTGTCGTAACTAATGCGGCATGAGATTGGGCATGGAAGAGGATGAGGGCACCTGCACTTACCCGTAGAGAATACCACCGAATGCTTTTGTGGACAGAAGGTGAGCATCTCGGATAGCAACGAGAGGGCTGACGTACCAGCGAAGGCACTCATCACCATGGCCCATAGCAAACTTCCATTGTTAATCCCCCCTCCTGTTCCTGCTGCAGCCGGCATCCTGTAGGTGTTGATAGAGGTAGTGCGGGGTTGGAATCAGACAGCTGGAGTCGTAAGATTATAAATCGCGGGGCGTGAATGGGGGGGAAGCCGTGCAAGGATCTGGCAGCGGGGTGGAATCGGTTTTATGCATGTGGAGGCGCGCATATATCTATAAGCCGAGAGTGTCCCTAACGTCATCGTCCAAGTTTTTCGTGATGTCCGAAACAGGCAATCTTGTTACTTGTCTTGGAACCTGGTTACGGTAGCCGAGAGGACAGCCGTGTAATACAGCGGGTCCGTGCGTACATAACACAGATAGCCTCTGCTGTAAAGGAACTGCGACTTCCATCGTCGCATAGGCCCACAAATTGTGAACGGCAGGGTCGGAGACTCGTCATTGCACTTACGCCGCGTCGCGCCGGGTCGGGCAATCTTTCTCCCTGTCACCCCAGAAAAAAAAGGAAGACAGGAGATGGAGCATATGGAAGTCGATGGAACCATCAAATGTGCTACCAAGGCATGTTTCCCGAGTGATGCTACATGTGAAAGAAGTACATACAACATACTGGCCAAGTACTACTACATGTTATCGCTTGTA
Organism: Mycena citricolor; assembly: GCA_963692855.1. Classification (NCBI taxonomy): domain Eukaryota; kingdom Fungi; phylum Basidiomycota; class Agaricomycetes; order Agaricales; family Mycenaceae; genus Mycena; species Mycena citricolor. Next base: position 69,650 of record CAVNYO010000003.1, on the reverse strand, counting down.
TTACAAAATCGTGGGCCTATTAGACTCTCAATGCCACTCTGCACATAGGGCAAGTCTGGCTGCGGGCCAGCCAACGGTCCAGACACCGTGCATGGAAAGAGTGCTTACACTTTTCGCTCATGCGGGCCTCGTCGGCCTTCTTGAACTGACTCATGCAGATGCCACATCGGTCAACGCCGATACCCAACAGCATCGGCTTGATCCGTACCCGTCCTTCTTTTGTCACTCGTCGTCGCTGGATCTCAACTCGCCCATGAAGAAGGGCCGAGGTGTTTTTCCTTGCGGGTTGCGCTGCCGGTCCGATGAACTCTGAGACCATCCAGAGGGCCTGTAACGTCACATCGCGTGAGTGGATGACTTGATGATGGTGACAGACACCGAGAGGGTGACACACTCACATCGTAGTCAGACCCGTCATGCTGATTTCCCTCCAGTCGCGCGAGGAGCATATCAAGATCCGTGACGTCCAGGTACTCGCTCGTAGGCGTTGGCGTCAAGTCGACGGACGAAGCCGAAGAAGCCCGGTGCATATCCGGTGCAACCAGATGGATAACCGGCTGTCCTGCAGTGGTTGACGGCATGACCGGGAAAGCCGCTGCCGGCTCTGACCTTATTTCCCGCGATAAATTGCTGCCTCCCACGGGAGAGTCCAGAGCTTCTGCTTCCAGGTCTATGAGCACTCCCCCTGGGAGAAGTTCGGTCCGGTACTGCTGCACATCTGAATGTTGTTCCAGAACGATAGCCGACTGCCCCGCAGTGGACGTCATGGAGGGGCATCTCTCTCCCGGTTCTGGCCCTGGTTCCCTGGATAAATTGCTATGAACCCCAAGCCCCACGGGGCTGGGCGGGAGCTCCGCCTCCAGGTCGATGAGCACTCCTCCCGGGAACGGTTCGGGGTGCTGCTGCTGCTGCACTTCTGGATTGGGAGCATAAGTCGAATCGACGACCCGCCGCGGTCGGCGAGGAAGAGGGCGCCCCAAGTAGTGATGTTGTCGAGGCGGGGACTCGTTCACCGGCGTCGCCGCACTGAGTGGGGGAATGGATAGTACAATTTCGGGCGCCGCTTGTGGACAAGATCCGCCAAGCATCCCCACTTCCTCTTGAGCCGGTTGAGAATTATCGTCAGCAACTGCAGGCGAACGAAGAAACGAAGCCGGCGCTTGTAAGGGTGATGCGATAGATAGGACCGGTGGCGACCCTGAGACAGGCGTCATCGGCAAGGGCGTCCTGACCGCGCGGTCGAGATCAACATCCAGCGGTGATCCAGGACGAAGGGGCGACGACCGCAGTTGCGGTTTCTTTTTCGGCGGAGGTGGAGGCGGCGCTTTCTTTGTTCGCAAGACCAGTGGTGCCAGCGTGATGGAAGGAGGGCTCATGGTCGATCTTTCATCAACCAGAGATCCAGATGGAGATGCGGGCGGCAAAAGGTCCTCAGCGGCCAATTGCGATTCCACGATCTCCCATGAGTCTAAAGATTCGGCGCGCGCACGTTCCTTCCCCTTGTGCGGTAAAAAACGTCTCGGAAAGACTCCAGACGATGGCGATAGCGGGGGCGGGCTGTTCCTCAAAGAGACTGTGCTTTGAGAGAATGGGGAGTTGCGAATAGAATAGGGAGAAGGGATGCTTTGCACCGAAGCCGAATCGCGCTGCCCGTGATTGCGTGCCGGAAACAGTGTACGAAGGGGTGATAGTGACAGATGCCGCCGATGTGCTTTGGGATGCAGCGAGGACAAAGCACTGCATCCCGTGTCGTCCGGATCGGAGTCCAAAATCCCTCGTCCTCGCGGCTCTGTGCCCCCCGACCGGACCGAAGATTGGTCTGCCACTGAGGGGGAGCCAGCAGTTATGTGCGTGTCTGTGGGGTCGACGATGTCAAGCGAGCCATCCTCCGATTCCGAGTCCGACTGCGAATGCGATCCCGCCTCTTGGGATGGCCGAGATGTCGTCGTCGAATATTGCCCGAGCGTGATCGTGCTCGGACACACCGACACCGTAGGAGACAGCATAGCCTCCTGGAACGAAGGTGGTGGATAATCGGGAATTTCATCTGAACAAAGGAAAATGCGTCAGACTGGCTCACAAGCCTCAGCGTCATCAACGCACCGTCCTGACGCGCCTGGCGACGAAGAGGCCACAAAGGCATATCTACTTGCTGGGGACGCCCCGTTACACGACGCGGTGAGCCCCCGTTCCCGCTCTCTTGCCTCACCGGCTCTTGCCGCGAACGGGTCCTCGAGACCGCCTCTTTCGCCTTCCTCCTCCTTCCATTGTTGTCGGCCGGGATCAGAGTGCGCTGCCCGTGGTGGGTAACGACGTGATCAAGATAAGGCGTGATAGTGGCGGCGTCTGCTCTCTGAGACGGCATGAAGGATTAGTTAGAGTCGTGGAACATGCATGAGGCCGCAATATGGGGTTGTTTGCACTGTAGATCAAGAACAAACAACCGCTTTTGAATCGGACCAGGTTGGGGGTGCTCGGTGACCGAGGCTGTACACTAGACATATGTGCCATGGGCCAACCTCTCACGATCTATGAACTGGAAATCACCCCGCATCGAAGGGCCGCTAGTAGATGATACATTATAAAGCATCTAAAATATACGAATAACGTTCCAATATCCATCGATCTGGACCCAAATCCTCCAGAGTCAGCCTAGCTGAATGCGGTGGAACAGCTGTGGCATGTTCAGGCGACAGTTGCATCAGAAGCGCAGTCTGAGTATAGTTGTCTTCATCCTCGCCGTCCACCAAAGCCGATGACAGTCCCCGCTCCGAACACAAACTAGAATGAGCGCAATCGCTCTCTTCCTGATCTTCCCCCGCGTTTCGCAATGCCGCAAGTTCATGCGCCGGAAGCGAGCTCAACGAAAGCGCCAGTCGCCTCCGGTTGCGACCCGTGCCCGAACCCTCACTTTCGATGTCATTCTGCACAAGTATGTCATCGGGAACCGGTGCTTCAGCTGAACCCGACGGTGACGGCAGGCCTTGCGTCCCCGCGGACGAAGCACTTGTGGGCGAAGGAGGGTCTAGTGACACATGCAGAGGCGGAAAGAGAAACGCGCCACCGCCCGCCCTGGATGTAGGAGGGGAAACGGGCGAATCGAATTCGGTGCGATTGATCACACACAGCTGGCGGCCCAGCTTCAGCTTTTTCCTGCGCATCGGCGCGTCTCCACCGGAAGCACGGCGTTGCAGCATGGGCCCAGATGACGTGGAATCGGTCGACGAGGACACAGATGACGTCACGCTCGTAGTCGTGGCTGCCCTGTGCACCGACGGCGGGGGGCGCGGCAAGGGTCGCGGAGCCCGTTTTGAATCGAACACGAAGCCAGGGTCGGTGTTATGTTGCTCGTAAGACGGCGGTGGAATCTGTAGAAAGAGCTGATCGCCGTCCGCCAATGAAGCATCGTGCAGATCATAAAAAGAGTGCATGTCCGACTGTGGATGGGGCAGGACACAACGAGGGAGCGGCGTTTCGGGAAAGGATAATCCCATCCGTTGTGGTAGTCAGTAAGTATAAGGCCCCGGGAGTCGTTCAGCAAAACCAAGGGGACGCGGGTAGTAGGAGGCTTGGCGAGCGCCCGCCACTAGCCAGCCGATCACACAGAATGCCAATTGTAATTTGTCGTCTCTCAGTCACACCACGTCCTCTCCAACGTCACGGTCGGACAGAGGCCGAGGACATACCGATCCACTCACTGGCTTCAATATGGTCAGAGGGCTAGAATAAGGTGAAAAGCGTACCAGGTACGCTTGCGAGCGCCTTTCGACGCATAGCCGCGTCAAAAACTGCCATCTAGTAGGTTTGAGTGCAGGGACCTGCCATAGTGGGGTCCAGTGAATACAATATTGTCAGTAGGGTTGTCTTCTAAATATGTAATTGTAGCACTGGGCATCTCGTCAGATCTCGTCCTCATCCTCATTGACATGATGATGATTCATCTCATCTCAAGTGGTGTGGATAGTCGTGGATGACGTCATCACCATTGCCCTAAACCGTTAGTACTTGTGACCTCCTAAACCGTTAGTACTTGTGACCTGTGTTCTGTTCTCCCTCGTCAAAGGCTACACTTGCCAGCAAGTGAACTATTCTTAAAAGTGATACTTGACGATATAACTCCCCAAAAGCGTCTTCTGACAGTCATCTCGCTGCCGACCTTTGGCAGTTGCGGAAAGCGTTGGGCTTCCCATCTTTGACTGACCATGCTGTTCTCTACCACCGTGGTCACTTGCTATGTGCTGAGTGCATGGCTCTCGGGGACAGTTGCCGCCTCGTATGACCAAGCTCCCATGCTCGCATCGAGCCCACTGTGTGCGTACGCATCTATGAGCGCGGTCAAGACCCTTTCCCAACATTCCACCAGGGGCCAATTCGGAAGAACTGCGCTTGGTTCAGCTCTTCCCTGGTGATGAGGAGGCCACCTGGATGACCGAGAGGGACAAACTGCTGGCGAAAGCCCAAGGACTGGCGTACTTCGACATGTAAGGCTTGCCTAGGGCTGCTCGCTATGACCGAACGACTACTAAGACCCATTACTTCTGACAGCACTCACACCCCAGAAGATTTCGGCCGCGTTTTCAACAAGACTCGCTTCACGTACTCGCCCCCGAACTCGACGCTCGTGGCTGACATGCTGCCGCTCCTCTCCACGGACGAGATGCAGAACAACCTCGAGCACTTCACGACTGCCTTCCCCACGCGGTATTACAACTCCGACAGCGGGAGGGCGAGCTCGGAATGGTTGCTGGCCAAGATACAGAGCTACACGACAACGTTGGGCAGTCACGAGCTGCAGGAACTGATCTCGATCACGCCCATCCAGCATCCGTGGAAGCAGAACTCGATCGTCAGTCACGCCCAAGTACTTATAATCACCTGGTGCTGAGCTCAATTTTTGCGATCCAGATCATCCGCATCGCGCCTAAAGATGCTCAAGAGACTGATCCCATCACAGTCCTCGGCGCCCACTGTGACAGCATCAACCACGAGAACCCGTTTTTCCCTGCCCCAGGCGCAGACGATGACGGTTCCGGCACTATGACTATTCTGGAGGCCTTCCGGGGTCTGTCTTTCCCGCTTGCTTCCCTCCCTTTGGAGCATCATTTACATCTAGGCAGGGTTGCTGAAGAGCAACTACATTCCCTCTTCTCCCGTCGAGTTCCATTTCTATTCGGCAGAAGAGGTGCGTGCTCATCTTGAACCGGAAGAACTTTACTTGAACTCCCAAGGGCGGAGGACTCGGCTCGCTGGCCGTAGTCGCGGCGTATGAAGCAGCGAAGAAAGAGATCAAAGGGATGATCCAGTTCGATATGACTGTTCGCGATTTTTCCATCGCTCCCAGCTTCTGATCGCAGAACGTAAGCAGGCGTGGCTTGAATCGGGATCGCAAGAGAGGGTCAACGTGCTCTCGAATGCCGTCGACCCGAAATTATCTGAATTTGTGACCCAGCTCGTGGATCGTTACCGTGGGTCGTTTGATTGCTCGGGCCATATCCTCTTTGAGAATCCGACCCTTCGCAGTTGATATTCCCTGGGTAAGTGAGGCCCTGCCGGGCGGCGCAGGAAGCGATCACATGCCCTGGACATGGGCAGGATACCAAGCGTCCTGCGGAACTGAAGGCCGCGCGGTCAACTTTAATCCTCGTGGGATTTCTCGCTCCTTTGATGAGTGTTTAACTGACGGCGACACTTAGACATCCACACGATCCAGGACAGCATCCATGTGTCACACGAATTCTCTTACTCGCACATGCTTCAGTGCGTCCCTTCCATCGGTTCTCGCTCCCAATTTGAACTCACCTCTCGTCAGCTTCTCGAAATTGGCTCTCGCGTTCGCTGTTGAACTCTCCAGTTGAGGCTTCTCAGCAATCCATTTCGGCAATTCATTCCATTGTGATCTCGTAACAAAATTGTGTTCGTAAAAATACATCGCTGGGTTCCCGGTCTAGGTAGGAGGGAGGTATCGTTCGAGTTCAATTGATGATTCTGCACAGTTGGTAAGTTTCCTGTCTGAGATCGGGTGAATGAATAAATGCGACGAACCATGGGGTATCAGATGGTACAATGGGTATACTTCACGATCGCTCGTGGACATAGATAGCCGGGCCGCTCAGTCCGCAGTGCTCCTCAAGGGTGGCGACTGAAAAAAGAAAGACAGAATCAGGATCCGTGCGATAACAGGCGAGGAGGGCGGAGAATGCTCACCGACGGAAGCTCCGGCGCCGACTCTTTTCAGCCAGATGGAATGCATCAGAGCCGTGCACGGCTGATCTGAAGAGAGAAATACCATGTCAGATCGATGTCTTGTATCAAGGGAATGAGAAATATGCGCACGGAATAGGCTGTTGTTGTTGTTCCTGGCTGGACAGAACGACGGAATCTGCAGCTGGAGCCGCACTGGTGCTGACGGCGGACGTCTCGGAAAAGGGGGCTTCGAGTGTCACTGGAGCTGCTGCCGCCATGGAAGAGAAGGCAAGAGCGATGGCGAGGAGAGTGGAGGAGCAACGCATGGTCGGATATGTTGTGTGTATGTGTGACTCGAAGAGCTGTATGTCGCTGGGAGGATGTGCTGCTGCTGCTACTGCTGCTGCGAAGTGAGGCAACACCCATCAAGCACCCAGTCCTTTTGTACAAGTTCCCAAAGCTGCATCAGTCATTAATAAAACGCGCAGTGCTCCGATTCCTGGCCCGCGGGAAGGACGCTTCTAGAACGGATGACCGACTAGTCAGGCAGCTAGCAGCAATCGCTTCCATGGGATCCAGGCCGAGAGAAGTAACGCCGCTGCTATTCCGCGGTTCAGCGCAAACCTCGGCGTGGGTCATTTCGTACATGCCGTTGTGCTCGTGGCGGGAAGCCAGGAAGCAACCGTGGGAACTCTCGCGTTGCGCCCCCATCATTCCTGCCCAAATGGGTGTGTTTCCCTCCGCCAACATCGCAGGCTCGTCTCTCGGATTTCTAAGCCATTGGAAGGGAGTGTGGGTGTCTTCCTTTCATGTCCCGACGCGCGCGAGAGCCCCACCGTCCAGAAGCCAAACACACGTTTAAAATCTTGGTGCTCTGTAGCTTCTTTTCCAGGCCATGTTCACCCACTCTAGCTCACATTCAAATTTCCTCGTCTGTTCCTGAGCCACGCTGAGGGCCTAGAAAAATTCGATCGTTCTAAGTTCCTGGAAGGCAGAGCTCAAAGGTTATCATACACACGCGCAATACAAATCGGCCACCCTGCTTCCTTACATCCAATATCAGCGACAGAACTCTGCGCTTGCAGTAGACTGACTGTATTGCACTAGACTTCCAGCAGCAACATATCAGAGCACAGACCTGTCCTTCAACCTTCTGCCGTGTCCGATGGATGGGACCGACCACCATCACCGCAGTCATTCATTCATTCAGCCATTCAGGGTCTTGTGGAGAGAGCTCGCTGACACCGAGAATCCAGGAGCACTTCGATTTCCGACAGCCCCCGATGGATTGCAGCTCCGAGTCTGTAGCAACCATCTTCGCACAAGAACGCACGCCAGGCCCAAGGTCCGAGCAGTCCCTATCCTTTTTTCAACCGCCGCCCCCGACCGGGCTCGGAGGCTGCGCTCTCTCCATGGCTTTGCCCAACGAGTGAGTGAATGAGTGTAGTCCGACGGAACCAGGTCCCAGTAAACAGCAAGCAACCAAGGGTATGATATGTTCCCCTCACGCTCTTCTGTGTAGAACAAGAAAATGGTTACTATCAGCGCAGCAAGTCACGCGGAGCCGGCGTCCGGGATTCCGTCAGGCTCGGGATCACAAAAGAAGTGGTTGCCCAACATGGGGTATGTATGTAAGGCGGCCTGGAACGCAACGCAACGCAACGAGTGATTAGAAAGTAAACGACGTGCGGTCTGACAGGAATAAGACAAAACTAGATTTTAGCTCGTCTCAGAGAATTAGTACATTACGGTAGAATATCCAAGTTGCATGGGCGCACGCTAGCACGCGTCGTGGTTCTTCAGAGGATTGCGCCGAAGCGCCTCGGACTCAGAGGTGGGAGGGTCTCTCGTGTCTGCTGCGATCTTGACTTTCATGACCGATTCCGGCGCCGGCGTACTCAACGCAGTGACAGTCTAGCAAGAATCAGCCGAGCTGAAGCCAAGCCAAGGCACGGTACGCACCTCATCTTGGAATGGCACAAACTTGGGCGTCGAATCCACGGACACCGCTATCGTGCTCTTGACTGGAAGCGATGGCGCGGGCATCGCGTCTTCCTCCGTGTCCACGTAAGGCACGAAACTCGACGTCGCAGCGCCTCCAGACGCCAACCGCTTCTTCTTCCCTGCCTGCTTTATCGTCGTGCCAGCCATCTTCCGTGTCTCAGGCACGTTCTCTTTCACACGCGTCTTACGTGTCCCGACATCCGGAAACGCGTTGCCTGGCGCAGCGGACGCAGCGGACGTGGAGTCCTCAAATATCTGAAACGGGGCATTCGTTGCGGCGGAAGGCGGGCGCTGTGCGGCGGGCAGAGGGGTTCTTGATGAGCCGGAGGCCGCGGCCAGTGCCGACGACGAGGAGCTGCTGGTGCCTAGCACAGTCCGCGCCGAGCGGTGCGGGCCAGGGGTATTCACAGCCGGCTCAACCGGGGTTGCAGGTGCGACCACGCTCATCATGCGCTTTTGGAACTCGGCATGTCGCGCTTTGAGGTGATCGACGTCGGTGGCACGTCGTGCGATGCCGAGCTGGTACATGGCGTCGGCCTCCTTGCGTCTACGGGGTGCTCAGCGAACGCGACACGGATTACCTGCCAGGCACACGCACCTCCCCTCCTGCTCCAGTACAGCCGCATACTCCTCGTACAGCAGCGCAAAGCCCGTCCCGATCTCGTTGGCGATCAAGAACTCGAAGATGATCGTGGGCTTCTCCACGTAGCTCGTATACAGCATCCACAGCTTCAGGTATTTGAGTTCTCCGCGCCAGTGGCCCTCCCGGTGGTCCTTCAACACGCGCGTCGCCTCTTCGATGAGTTCCACCAGCCCCGATTCAGCGCTCTGTCCGTGCGGGTAGTTGTCCAGCGTCCAGTTGACGTAGCGCCAGTAGGCCGCGAGTGGGTCGTCTTCGTCGTCCTCCAGAGCGATCTCGACATTGATGCGCAGCCTGTTGCGCGTCGCGGCGAGCTTCGAGTCTCTCTGCGCGTGTGGAGTCGCGAGGATATCCGACAGAGCGGTGGCACGGCGGCCCGAGGCCAAGCGCTGGACATTCTCCTTCGAGGCCTCGAGGACGTCAAAGTCGACGATTCTGGGTGCGTCGCTGAATACGTCCGCGGTGTCGGTGGCCATTGTTGTGGGGTAAGTAAAAAGAAGCGACGGAGGATTGTCTCGAACATCACATGGTCGTGACACCGCGCGCGATCATGTGACATCAATGTTGGCAGGGCTTGTCAATCGTTCGAGTGATGACGCGCCTGTGTCGATGTCGATCCGCTCGTGATTATGTCCCATCTGGTTCGATGCACTTATTTTCTTCTTCTCCTTCAGGCGAATATTTGCCAGAGTGATCGATCCCCAGCTGTGGAAGCTTGGCGTCAGATCTTAAACTCGTCCCTCGGTGCCGATGTACATATCTTTCAGCGGAACTATCGTCGACGTTGGTGAGAGACCATGGCTAATGTTCCTCTAAGAATATGCCCGACTTTCCGCCGATCACACCGGGCGGCCGCGGGCGCCTATTCCTGCACCCTGTTGACCAGATGCTTGCTGAATCCGAACTCGAAGCGAAGCCGCCGGGGGTGACCCTGGCAGAAGACCTTATCAGCAGACCAGCCGTATAAAATACGCCTCCACCGCTCCAATCCTCTCCCCAGCGTCCCGCGAAATGCTCGCCCTGTCCCTGCTCGCCCTGGTCTCGCTCGCCGCCTCGCTGCCCGCACCGCAGTCCAATGCCGGAGCCGGTGCTAAAGCCGATCCCAACACGGAGATGTGGCACGCGGGCTCGAAGATCATCCCGCAGCCCATCCGAGGCGCGCTCGGCGGCACGATTCTCGGCCCGCAGAACGTCCCCGTCGAGCTGCAGAATGCGGACTCGCTGGCGTCGCCGACGACCGATTCCGGGCAGCTGCCTAATATGAAGTGGCCCTTTGCGATGAGTCGCACGCGGCTGAACGACGGGGGATGGGCGAGGCAGCAGAACGGTAGGCTAAATCGCCCTCTCGTATTCTCGCCTCATCTGCCCCAGTGGACTCGTTGCCGATCGCGACTGCCTTGGCAGGTTCGTGGGTTCTGTTAGATCGAAGAGCACTAGGCCTCGCGAATGACTGGTTCTGCAGGTGTCAACATGCGATTGGAACCTGGAGCTATCCGGTAAGCCATCAATCTCTGTTTGAATCCACTAGGACGAAAGATTCTAGAGAGTTGCACTGGCATGACGTTGCCGAGGTTAGTCGCATCCAGTCGGGCTAAGTCTCATCACTCATGCTCGTTCAAAAGTGGGCCTACGTCCTTAAAGTTGGTGATCCCATCACGTCGTGCTTTGGCTCGTGTTCAACTTCGTCAGGGACACATCCGGATCAGTACACTGACTCCCGAGGGAGAGATATATGTAGGCGACGTGGTAAGCAAGTTTTCTGCCCATCCAACAGAAATCTTAAAGCTCAACTACGCATAAATCACAGTCAGAGGGCGACATCTGGTACTTCCCGGCCGGCAACCCGCACTCGCTCCAGGCAAAGAACACCACCGCAGACGGCGCCGAGTTTCTGCTCGTCTTCGACTCGGGTCGCTTCACCGAGGACAACACGTTCCTACTGACCGACTGGCTCGCGCACGTGCCCAAAGGCGTGCTGGCGCAGAACTTCGGACAGCCGGTCAGCGCGTTCGACCGCATCCCGGAGAAGCAGTTGTATATCTTCCAGTGTGAGTGCTGGTGCCGACTCTTCTGAATCTGGGTACTGACACATCGAAGCTTCACCGCCTCCTGAAGACATCGACGAGGACAGGGTCATCCCCAACAACACGCCGAACCCTTACACCTACGCCCTCTCGAAAGTCCAAGGCGAAAAGAAGCCCGGCGGAACAGTCAAAGTCGTCGACTCGCGAACCTTCAAGGTTGCGACACAGATCAGTGCGGCGGAGGTGACTGTGGATGTCGGGGGCATGAGGTCCAGTCGCCCCTTCTCATTACCCCGCTCCCGAAGCTAATTGTCCTCACTGCAGGGAACTTCACGTCAGTCGCAGTGCAGCCTCTCATCTTCAAGTTCTCGGGCTCATTTGTTCCAGTGGCACCCGACGCAGCCTGAATGGTCGTTCATAATGTCGGTCCGAGACTGATCGGATCATAGGCTCTTTGCTGACCTGCCTCTTCTTCGCAATTCGCAGAAGCGGACAAGCTCGGATGACCGTCTTTGCGGGATCATCGCAGGCCCGGACGTTTGATCTCGAAGTTCGTCCGTTTCTCGACCCCTGTCGCCCAGTCCGCTGACATCGATGGCAGGCGGGAGATGTGGGCTATGTCCCACCCTCCTTCGGTACGTGCTCGATCTGATCCACTGGAGATTGATCCATCGACACACACTCGTCACGCAGGTCACTACTTGGTCAACACAGGGAACACTCCGCTCAAGTCAGTAGCCGAGTTGCTCAACCATGACGATGATATCGGACTCATCAGCTGATTGATTCCAGGTTCCTCGAGATATTCAAGACCGACATATTCCAGGACATCTCCTTGACCCAGTGGCTAGCGCTCACCCCCGCCCAACTCGTCAAGGCGCACGTAGGATTCTCTGACGAGATGATCGCCAGTCTCAGCCGCGAGAAGCTGGAAGTGGTGTAGCGTCGCAGAGCGCTTGCATTGAGAATCATGAGACATTCCTAAAACTACATTGCATTACTTGATATAGGACATTAGAGGACGTAGCGGAAATTGGGAGCCTGTTCGCAGCAATCATTCTGCTCAGCAACTCGCGCTGGACCAACGTTGAGTGGGAGCACATACCTTGTCGGCCAATTCCCTGGTATCGACTTTCGAGTTGGGCTCGGGTTTGCCGTACAATCTGTCTCGCTCGGCGTTCTCGAGGCGATATGACATCTAAGCCGGGTGTCAGTTCCCGAAGCTCCAAGGCAGACGGATCGAGCGCACCGAGAGCACGAGCGAAAGCACGCCCGCGAGGAACGCCAAAGCACAAGACACACCGAAGCCTTGCCTGGTGACAGATCAGATGGAAGGGCTTTCGAGATAAGCTGTGCCCGACTCACAGATACCGCGGCGACTGGTTCAGCGGGAACAAATGGGACCCCAGGATACTGCCGCATTGGCCAATGGCCATGAACATCGGGATGCCCGTAGCACGCTTCGTCTCGGAGCCAAGGTTGTGCGCGACTGTGCCCAACAGAGAAAGATCAGTCATTTCCCGAAACAGGAGGTGCCAAGCAGCGCAGAAGCAACGTACACCACGCGATCGTCAGCCTGAGAACACGTCATCAGCGGGCTGCGCGCGCCAGGTCGGGAAAGGGACATACCCGATGGTTGTGTAGGTCCCGGCGACGATGCAGAACACGGCGAAGTAGCGCGCGTGGACGTTGATCACAGTGAGGAGGATGCTGGGGAGGGGTTGAGGCTCTGAGAACACCAGGTGGGATACGACGTACACGTATCCGATGCCTGAGATGAAGCACGACGCGGCCATGAAAACGCCGCGCACTTGCAGGCGGTCCGACGCATAGGAGAAGATAACCAACATCACTGCTGCACAGGCATAGGGCGGCACCGTGAACAGCTGGGCGTTCGCATTGGCTGATGCGCGCGCGCAACGTCAGCACTTGATGATAAACAGAGCGGGAAGGGGGACTGACTGTAGCCAAAGGTCTTGATGATGGTCGGCAAGAACGCAGAAATTGATGCGAGCGCCGTGTTGAGACCGAAATAGATGGCTCCACCCGCGTAGACCTGGCAATTCGTTCAGCACGGCGCAGTTTGTTTCGGCAACGGTCGATCTTACCCGCCAGTCCAAGAGTGCCATAATAATGTGACCTATGACGTGAGTGAGTGACAGGGATCGTTCTATTGATAGAGCCATCTCCTACCTTTGTTGACAACGGCTCCGGAGTCTCCACTGGTAGATCGATTCATGCGGTTCAGGGCAATGGCACGTTCGCGTTCGTTGAAAAAGGTTGTCGATTCAGGCCGGTTAGGGAGGAACATGACCGTCACAACCGCCAGAACAAGCGGGGGAAGACCCTGGAAGGCGAACGTCAGCCCGGCTCAAAGCGAACAGCTAGCTAGTTGCTAGGGGCGCACACGCACCTCGATGATAAACAATAGGCGCCAGTTGTGGAGGGCCGCATGCGCATGAGACACGCCGAACGCGATCAGACCGCCGAACGCGCCGGCCACCGCGGCGAAGCCGAACCAGTAGGCCATCTGCCAGACTTGCGGTCAGGAACGCCCACGGTGTGCCACCCGACGATAACTCACCCGAACACCCATCTCCTCCTTGGTATAGAAGAACGCTGCAGCACACGCGTCAGTCGACGGAATGCGGATCACCCAGCCGCGCGACATACAAAAGTAGACCGGGATCATGGGTCCGAACCCAGCTTCAAAAATACCCAGGAACACGCGAGCGACCACGAGACCAGGCAGGTTGAAGGCCGTGGACTGCAACCATCATGAGCCCGTGATCCCGTGGAAATGGACGTGTTTCGTACCATCAGAGTCGAGCTGATGCCCCAGCCAACGGCGACACACGCCAGCCAGATGCGCGGCGGGAACAGCTTCGAGACGACCGTGGCCGGAACTTGACATAAGATCTGCGTGATCAGGCGGTCAGCGACGGGCGGATCGGAGAGCACCGGTGTCGGGGCGTACGTAGGAGAAGAAAAACGCGGAGTTGACCCAGTCGAAGAGTTTGCCGGTCGGGTCGCCGTGCAGCGTGTCGGCGGGCATCCCCTGCAGCCGCGCATTGCCCAGGTTCGAGCGGTCGAGATCTAGTAGGACGATCCAGTGAGCACAGCGCCGTCTGGCACGGAAAAAGGGATCGGACGGACACGCAAAAAGATACAGCAGGCAGGTGATGGGCAGGATCCTCAAGTCGAGTCGGCGCACCAGTCGGCGCTCCTCCTGCGGGTCGATGTCGAGGACAGAGGCAGAGCGCGAGCCGTGCTCGATCTGAGCCTCCAGCTGCTTCTCGTCGATGGTCTTTTCGTGCGACATGGAGGTGGGGTCGTTAGAGAGCGAGAAAAAATCCAGCTGCCATTAGAGGAGTTACTCCGGCCCACTTTATAGGTCGGGACCCACCGCTCAGCGGGGATAAGTTGGTTACAAAAATGAATAACAAGCCGGATAAAAATAACCCAAACTGATGAGCCAGGTCATGGGGCCGGCTTACGGCCGGCTGTTCTCACGCGCATGTCTAATGCTGTAAGAACAAGAGGTCCCCGCCCCTCGCACACCCCGCAGCTCGCCTCTCGATAAGCGCTCCCTAGCTGGACTCGTCGCTTGGACCACCGATCGCACGCGTCAAACAGCCAGGCTTCCGAGCTTCGAAGCTATGCACTGATGTTCTGCAAGTCTATGCGGAGTCGCTGAGTGGTCGATCGCTGTCCAATCTAGATGAGCGTATGAGAATAGAAGTCACAATCGAGAATGTGGGGAATTGGGGTAGAGCACCAGACGACAGGTGGCAATGATGGCTGGTCTCAATGACGGCCCGGCCTCAGGGCTTTGCCGACGTCACTCGTGACTTCATGTGGTGGGTCATTTTTTCTACATTATCACCGAGCGTGGCGAACAAATCCTGCACTGCAGCTGTTCTTTGGTGGCTTTTAGATCCCCCTGAAGTCCTCAGACTCGATCAAGACACAAAAAAAGCCGATCGGAGGCATCTGGAGCCATATTGAGCAAGTCTCCTCTATTTTCCTCCAGGAACCGGTTTGCCCGGAGTTATCCCCGCAACCGCGGCGTTTACGTTCTCTCGTGTCCAAGTCATGGCTGCCCTGGAGTTCCGTTCCGTTTGTCACTTGATCACCTGACCGGGCTCCGCACTCGTCAGAAACCTGATATCGCAGATATCAGCGCTGTTGGTGTGAGCGGTAGTTTTGCATGCTAGATATTCAGATGATACGTACCGTGCACGCACGGATGACGGGACGGTACGGCCGTTAACAAGTCACCGACACTGATTCGTATGCCTGATAGACCACCGCCAATCAGATCAGAGTCTCGCTTCGATCGCGTACCACTTCAGTCACCTGATCGCGTCAGACGGCGGACATGCAGCGCTGAATTCAATTTTATTCTGCGTGCATTTCTCACTGGCGGCGGGGACTCTGTTTCTGCTCCCGAAACCGGGTGAATTATTGCACCCACATCCTTCGCGTCCACCCAGCAAGAAAGCTGCAGCGGGGACAGCCGCGATGTTGTCCATTGTCCAGCGGGGCACGCGTCTCGGCAATGACCCTGGCATGCCGCGAGTCGTGTACGTCGGGTAAAACATGCATGCATGTACTCGAGGATCCTCGCACTGTGGATCATTACGGCCTGATGGGGGGATGACGGAAGCACCTGAGCGCTGGGATGGAGCACGGGGCTGGCTGAATGTCTCCGTCGCTGGCCGCACGACTCGTGTCCAATCCAGAAGCCAGGAATTCCACCACCCCCTCGGCTCACCGCTGCACCGTACCTGGCTAGAAACCCACCGCATTCGGCAGGTCCCGCGCAGCGGCTGCAGTACTTGGTGAGATCGACAGCGAGAATTGAGATGGGATGTCCAGCTCTTGACACATATCACCATTGTCAGAGTTAATGTGGACGAGGATCAGGCCGATCGCGCGACTTCGTGGCTCCGGGTGAGAGAAAGAGACAATTTCAGGACGGGGAGAACCGCGCACGACGATCGATGGTCGGGTTTCACTCCGACGGAGGGAAAGGCCGAATCTCTTGAAAGTTCGCAGCCAACCAGAAGCATCGCATACTGACCGCGAGCTAGCGCGGTGCCAGAATATCTCTGCAGCTCGATTTCCAGTTGGAGTAACGGCTCCCAGCGGCGGCCTTCCGCAGCACCCTGGAAGGAAGCTCGCAGGTACATGATTCAGATCCATCCGCGAGTAGGAGCGACTGAGCTCCAGCCCGGTCTTCGGCGACGATATGGATTGTCATCTTTGGGATGTTGCTGCGGATTTGGAACGCGAGAAGAGATTTGGGGCAGTACGCGTAAAAACCGATGCTCGCTGGACGATCCAACGAGCGGACAGCCTCATGTTCGAGAAGGCTGGGGACTCTTGTTCCCTGCGCGGCACCGGCCTTCAGATCGTGCAATATTCAGTTATCTATTAGACAGACTTCACGAGAGACTAGGCGCTGAACTTCATATCGGAAAGCCGGGCAACTGACTCGCGGGAGATGGCGGTAGATAACAAAATGATCGCGGCTATTTCCGGCGGGAGCGGAAAGGCATCGCGTTTGGTGTGGCGAATACTGCGCGCGGGTCGTGCTCGAGTTGGTCTTTCCGTCCAAGCATGCACGGGTCGAGAATGGAGCCAGTGTGTTAACTCCACTCGGTGATTGAGGGTGATCGTGACTTCGTCGTGTTTCATCCAAACCTCGAGAAGATACGATTTCCCGCCTGTGCAGTAACATATCTAAACTTGGCGTTTACGAAACATAACCTCTGCCGTGGAATTCGCAGCCCCTGCGACAAACATCCATTCATCTTCCGGCCGCTTGCCATCCCGGAGCTTGACATCGTAGGTTACCAGCATATGCGCCATCAGCAGCTTCTGCTCGTTGACCGCGAAGAATCTTCCGGGACTGAAAGAGAAAGAGAGTCCGAGCCAATGAGTCAGTCGTGTGATACATTGGTGTGAAAGACAGATGGCAGACCATGCATGTCGACCCAGCCCAAAAGTCAGAAAGTCGGCCCGAGGAGTGACCATATGATGCTTCACGCTTTCGCCCGCTTCCGTTCTCAGACGGGAAAAGCGAAATGGGTCAAAGATGTGCCCGTCCGTGTAGTTCGACTACGGAGGCTTTTAGAGGCCGGTGGGGAGAGAAAGCGCGCGAGAATCAGAACACGCACCGCCTTGTAATGCTCCTGCATAACCGGAACTCCGATCAGCGTCCCAGATGGCACAACCGTCCCGTCCGAGAACACAAAGTCCTTGACAGTCTGACGAAGCAGTGCCACTGGCGAAAATCAGCGGTGCGGCACCGGACAATTGATTTCGCTAGGGTAACGTACCGACGCCCCCGGGAGTGAAGCGAGCGCATTCCTTCATAAAGCTGTCCAGCTTGACCATCTTAGCGAGCGCAGCCTTCGTCCAGCCTTCCGCCTGCACAACAGCTTCTATTTCCTCGCGTAGAGGTGGCACAAATTCGAGGTGGCTGGCAATCGTGTACAGCGCATGCAGAAAACCCTGCGTCGTGGTATGGATGGCCCCGAAATTAACATTGAGCAGGGTGCGAGTGAGCGTCCGGACATTGCGCCGGCGGGGCTGATCCCGCGTCTCGTCAAGAAGCCAGCTGATCAAATCGTTCTTGCATTCTGTCTGTCAGCAGAGCAGGGCCTAGACTCGCCAGAAAACATACCGGACGATCCCCTGCAGGCCACTCTGACCCGTAACGCTCGTCCATGTCGATTCGGTGTTGGATCAGCGGCCCGACAAGCCTCATGGTCTTGCGTGTCGTGGACTCCAGATGTCCGAAAAAGTGGGCCACGGCGTTGCGCAGAAATCCAGGAGTGATATGGAGCAGGGCCGCATCAGTGGTTACGTGCTGAGCGAACTGCGTCGTTATCGATATGAGTTCTGGATTGCGGCCTGCGAAAGGATGAGATCTTTAGGTCAGACTTTGCAGTCCTTGGCGCACATTGAAGCCCAATGAAAAATCGGTTCGAGATCCTTGATACTATAGGGAGGACTGTCTGAGAGACTTGATCAGCGACACCGTGGCTTCCGTGGACCAATTCGAATACCTGCATGGCCGGGACACTGATCCATTCTGCTCAGAATAGTTTAGCGCCTGACAGATGCACTCGCAGTATCGTACCATCACTGGGAGGGACTAGATCCGTGAAGGCATTGACGACCTCGTCGTGGATGTCCGGAAAGCAGACTCCGATGTTGCGAGTCAATGGGGAGCGGACGACAGGAACTTGGAAAGGGTCTTGATGCTGCTCGTGGCCGAGAGTGTGCTCCAGGTGCAACAACTGTGAGAGCCGTGAGAGTTGGAGGGACGGACGGCTGCAGTGACGCACTGCGTTCGCTCCCTCGGCTTGGGACAGTTCACTATCCGACGCCTTACGGATATCCTCCAGGAAGGACGGTCCCGACACGAGGACCAGCCATCTGTCTGCGAACGGGACTTTGAACGGCTTGTCGGGATACTGTAGTGCCAGCAAGGTTGATCAGCACCATGCTCGAGGGATAAGCATAACGGGACGCGCACCCGCATGCATCCTTCCTCTGTGATCCCTCGCGCATCCTTGATGTAGCGCCACGAGCCTCGGTAGAATCCAAATGGGCCAGAGGAAACTCCGACACTGGGAATGCGGTCGAGAGAAGACTGGGCGGCCTACAATTAGCCCACTGCAGAAGGTGGCTTGACCGAGTCGGGCCAACCTTTCGCAGGATTCGGCTCACTAGCTGGAACGCGCCAAGAACCGCGGCAGTGAGCAGAATAGATCTGGCCGCATAGTCCATCTTTGACTGGGAGCACGCTCCTGCCGGGTTTAAGTATGTGCCATCGTGGCATGCCGTGGGACTCAGAGTCTGAGTGGGGAACCGGACTCAACTAGACCGTTTGAATCTCTCAGGGTGTTTCTCCCAGGGTGTTCAGTCTCAAGGTTCGCCTTGGACTACGAGAAGTTGGAAAGCTGATGTAGTGTGCTAGATGACAGAATGGTTACCGCCCATTCAGAAGGTCGGCGCGAGAAACGAAAAGGACCTGCAAGTGAGAGACAGGGTCTCAGGGTCGAGAAAGACCAACGACTGCAGTCCGATGTTTCAAGCTCGAGCCAAAGACTGACAGTTCATACTTAGGCTACATATGATCAGGCACGTGCATGATACGACACGTCTGGACAGCGATGGAATCGCGTACTACCAGGTACTACACTACCATAATATTATCACTTATCACCATTGCCAAATCCCGGTCCCGTCTACCAAACCTTGAAGGCCCAGCGCCAACTCACAGCACGATGCAAACTGTCGAAAAGCATTCTCCGTCCCAGGAGAGTTTCCTCAATGTTTCGTGTGAATACAAAAAAGGTCCCAGTATCATTGCTTTCAAGTCTCAGTCCGTCGCTTGCGAAACATGACCTCGGCACGCGAATTTGCCCCTTCTATAACGAAAATGCACTCATCCTCAGGTCGCCTCGAATCTCGCAGCATGACATCATACGTCACCAGCAGATGCGCCATCATCAGCTTTTCCACCGTCACAGCAAAGAACCGCCCAGGACTTTGCATCGAACGCCGGTTCAGCACAAGAGTATCTTTGAGACAAATCAGTGGGGACAGACCATGCATGCGGACCCAGGCCAAAGGTCAAAAAGTCGGCTTGCGGGGTGACCATCTGATGCTTGAAATGCTCTCCGGCCTCGCCCCTGCGCCGAGAGAACCGGAATGCGTCGAAGGCGTCGGCGTCGGGATAGTGGGCCTATGAGGACGTCGATACCGTGGGAAAGCGCGCGGAATGGTAGTGCGTACTGCTTTGAAGTGCTCATGCATGACAGGAACACCGACAAGAGTCCCGTAAGGCACGAGTGTCCCATCTGAGAAGACAAAGTCCTGAACTGCCTGACGAAAGAGAGATACTGGCCCGACGCGCAGATGAGTGCTGGTGACTCAAAAACTCTTTTCAAAAGGACCACGAACCAACAGAACCAGGACGAACACGCGCGCACTCCTTCAAGAAGCTGTCCAGCTTCACCATCTTCGCGAGAGCGGGTTTAGTCCAGCCATCAACTTGGACCACGGCCTCTATCTCCTCCCGCAGAGGCTCCACCAGCTCCAGATGGCTGGCGAGCGTGTAGAGAGCATGCAGGAAGCCCTGCGTAGTCGTGTGGATGGCCCCGAAGTTGACGGCCAGAAGTGTGCGAGTGAGCCGAGGCACGTTCCGTCGCTGCGGGTGATCGCGGGCGGCATCGAGAAGCCAGCTGATCAGGTCGTTCTACAGTCGTGATGAGATTAATAAAGAATGCACTTGGGAGAACAAGGAGCACACCGACTGGTCGATTATCGTCTGGCCATGCGGACCCGTGCCCGTCGTCCATGTCGATACGCTCCTGGAGGAGAGAGCCGATTAGCTTCATAGTCTTCCGTGTCGTGGGCTCCAGATGGCCGAAAAGACGCGAAACGATCGGTCTGAGCAACGCAGGCGTGACATGGAGCAAGCCCGCATCGCGAGTGACATCCAGCGAAAACTGGGTTGTGATCGCGATGTATTCCGGATCCCGACCTGAACGGGTATCGGAGCACGTCAATCATCATTGAAGTCGAAACATACATGGGAGGCCAATAAAGAAGCGGTTCGCGATTCTGGAAACCAGAGGAAGGACGGTCTGCCACACGTCAGCGCTACAGGAGACGCCACTGAGCATCCAATAGATACCTGCATAGCTGGAACACTGAGCCATTCTGCTCAGGTTTAATCGATTGGGGAATCCAATCCGATCGACTCAACATACCATCGCAGGGGGGCAGGAGATCCGAAAATGCAGCCACTACCTCGTCGTGTATGACGGGGAAACAAATACTGATGTTGCGTGTCATAGCGGTACGAATGACCGGAATCTGGAACGCGTCGTGGTACTGTTCATGACCCAGAGAGTGTTCCATATGTAACAGCTAAGCACGGCGGCGCTTAGCACCAGCATCAACGAAAAGATTTGAAGCACGGACAGCATTCGCTCCTTGGGCGTGAGACAGCTCATATTCAGAAGCTTTACGGATGTCTTCAGTCAGTGGTCCCGAAACGACGACAAGCCAGCGGTCTGCGAAAGCGACCTTGAACGGCTTGTCGAGGTACTGTCCGCGTTGAATATGTATTTGATCCGGTGATTTACCGAGGGTCTTACCGTCAAGCAGGCTTTATCTGTAATCGATCGTGCGTTCTGGATGAAGTTCCATGAGCCTCGATAGAATCCGAAAGGGCCCGCGGGAACCCCAGCGCTGGGGATGTGGTCGAGTGAACGCTGCGACACCCTAATGAGCCGACAACCCTCACTGAAACTGAGTGGACCCAACCTTTCTCCTCACTAGATTGACTAGCCGGCTCAGGATGAAAGCAGCGGCTATGAGCAGTGGGAATGTGCTGATCCTGTCCATGTTCCTGGTCAAGCTGCTCTGCTTGGCTTTAAATACATGCGTTGATGACATACCGTGGGATGAGAATCGCCCACGATCGTCTATACTGGACAGCAGCATTCAGTTTCACATGCGACACGGTTGTTGCACGCACAGTCCAGCTTATTTAATCTAAGTACGCAAAGGCGGTGCTCCGCCCTCTTCCAGATTCCCTAGTTTATGTCTGTCCGTCTCATCCATCGCCAATCGCTCGTATTGTGACGATGAATCCCTTCTCGCCTTCCCATCAGCCTCTTGGTGCTTGACCCATGTATAATAGATTGAGCCGCCGAGGACAACCGTAATCGAAGCTGCTCTCCCGCTGGAATCAAATCAGTTCAAGATGACGTCCAGCTGGAAGTAACAACGCACGGGGATATCGAATCGTGGAAGAGCCAAAGACCCAGGAAAGACGATGCCACGCCCCTCACAGCCGAAGACACCATGTGTGTTATGGGCGAGGTCACTTTGATAGAGAGCACTCCTGCTATGCTGATGAGAAAGCCGACCACGCCCTATGTGCAATCGTTCATTCACTCGATGTGACCCGCAAGCTGTGGACAGGACCCACCGTGATCAAAGAACCCCATAAGAACGTCTTCAAGTCAGCCATGCCGGTGCACAGGGCCCACACACTCGGTCCTTCACCAGTAATGAACACCATCGGGACGAAGACAAAGACGCTAAGAACGTTCGTGTACCACGAGAGGAGAATGCTGCTCCCGTCCACCACATCCAGGCTGCGCTTGATGACGACGGAGGCCAGCGCGGTCACGGACGAGCTGACCACGCCAAAGACCACGCCCACCAGCGACACCGGCGTCCCATCCAGCAGCACGCCGCAGAAGAACCCCGCCGTGACGACCCCGCAGGCGGACAGCACCCGCAGGGACGGCCGCGCCTGCAGAACCACCAGCGACGCGGCGACCGTGAGCGGGAGAACGAGCCCGCGGGCGACCTGGTAGAACGACGCGTCGACGTACTTCAGCGTGAGGTTGCTGAAACTCAGGCCGAGGACGTTGAGCGCGACCATGGGGACGAGCGCTTTGCAGATCTTCCAGTCCAGAGATAGCCGGTCCGGGAACAAGTGGAAGAGATCCACGGCGAGGAAGAGAATGACGGCTATGACGATTTGGATAAGGAGGAAGAAGAATGGTGCCGTGGTCGAGTTGAGAACCCATTTGTTGCTGCACACACACACAGTTTAGTGGGACGGCAGAAAGGCGGGCATTGGGACGCACGCCATGATCATCTGGTAGGCCGTATCATGTTAGAGTCTGATTTCAGACATTCAGAGAAGAGGCAGACCGTTAGTGCAGCAACAATGTAGAAAACAACCACCGCGGCCTGGTTAGTGCAATCAGTTATACGCGACGGTTACTACGGCGGAATGGCTGACTATGAGGCCATTGGAAGGAGGTGCTTCTGAAGATGCTTTAGAGGCTGCCATTCTTATGATTTTGTGCGGGGAGATGGATGAGGTTGGGCTTTGGGCTTTCAAGTTTTAGGAGCCATCGGTTGAGTGTGGGGAAAGTAGAGGGTGACAATTGATCTCGTCCTTGATCAGAATCATAATTCTAGTGTTCGTCGCGGCTGCGTGAATTCTCACGATAGATATCGTTTCGCAGCGACATATTCGGAAAATACTTATTGAGAGATCCTGCCGCGGGCAAATTATTCAAAGTCATCATCTCATCTTGGTACCCGTTCTCCCAAGGGTCAACCATCGACTGTCGTGCTCGAAGTCATGCACTGTATGTTATAGGCTCGTGTGTGGCACCTTCAGCCACCGAACAAACAGTAGTATGCGATTGTCCTAATTCACATAAGTAGCAGTGAACCCTATATGATACATGCCTTGATTCAAACCACTTCGTCCACCTTAGACCGATTGATACAAAACCCAGGAGTGACCCATTCCTTGCACCCACAACACATCCCTGCCCAGTCGTAATTCCCCAGTTTGGCACTGCATTTCTTGTTGGGACACATAATCTTCCCCGCAATCTGTCCGTCTTCCAGGAACGGCTCCATCCACTTCATCTGCAGAGAGTCAGAATCGGACGAAGCGGCATAAACACAGTTTTCCACTCACAGGCTCCACAAAATACCCCGAGCACTTGGGGTTCACCAAGATCGGTGCACTGATCGGGAGCGGACGCGATGGAGTAGTGGACGATCCGGTACCTGGGGTCTGCAGCGGCGTCAGAGGTGTCATTGCCGGGTTTCGCAAGGCAGCCAGCTTCGGGTGAGCATTGAGCTGCGCGACCATGTCCTCGGCGCTTGAGAAGTGGGTAGTGGGGGACGGATTCTCGGGCGGCGAGCTAGGATCGGCCGCTGGAGATGCCAGCACCGCATCTGATAGTCTACGACCCAAGAGCGTCGCAGCTTGAAAAGCCTGGGTACTCGGGATCGGGTGCTGGTCTTGATCGTCGTCCTCGGTATCTAGGGCTGACATCATCGACATCGACAGATCGCCGTGGATGATCGGCCGTCGTATGGGGGGTCGACGAGAGACGACATCTCCGCCCTCGCCGTCCTCCTCCTCCTCAATTTCGAGCGCAGACATTGAGAGCTCTCCCAGCCCAGACGGTCTTCGCGGTCGAGCACTGGTGAAAGCGCCCGTGGATCCCAGCCTCGGACGCGTCGCGGAGCTCATAGACGGGGCTCGCGATGCTACGGGCGTCCCGGAAGCAGGTGTCGGTGCACCGAGCTGTCCGTGATCTAACATATGCTCCCGCGTCGCGAGCTCCTGGCTTCAGGCCCCGTCAAATTTCAATGTTTTGGCAAGTCACTGCTGCACGCACCGGCACATTTTGCACCGGATCCGCCTCCGTGGTCCCCCCGGCGTCGACGGCGCTGAGTCCGTCGGTGTTCGTGGGTACTTCGCGAACATCGTCGTCTCTGGAAGACTCCCATCGCCATCTCAAGTTGCATATCAGCCGTCTTCTCAAGCCGCACCAGCCGCGCACGCACTCATCACTTCTTCCACGGCGCGCTCCATGTAGAACATCCGCGTCGTCTTGTCGCGTCGCGAGATCTTGAATGCGGCCTTGTGAAAAATCTCCAGCTGCAATAAGAACCCTGGATTGGGGCTGTGTAGTAGTAGTAGACGGTTACGATGATCAGCGAACAGTCAGAAAGTCAAGCGGAGCCGGGTTCCCGGACGACTGACTCGATGTTCGGACGCGCCGCGCGGATCGTGTCCAACGCCCTCTCCACATCGATATTCTGCGTGTACATGAGATACGCCGCCACGATCGTGACGCTCCGACCTGCCACCCCGAAATCAGCCGGACGCACTGTGCGATCAGAGAACAGCAGAGCACGCACTCATTCCTGCATGACAGTGCACCAGCACCCCTCGCCCCTTGTCCAGCTCGCTTTGTATGAAGGTGATCGCCGGGATAAAATGCACCAGGACATCGGTGTCGTCTGTGTCGTCCAGTAGGATCTGATGCCGGATGAAGGTCTGGGACGCAATCGTCGTGCCAAAACTTGGATTTGGAGATAGACGCAAGGGACTGACCTCGTTTATGGTGACCCGTCCACGCATAGCAGAAAGGATGCTGAATATGTTGTTGCTCTTGAGCCCGGCCGTGTCCTTCGCGCTCGTGATATCCCCCACCCAGAGCCCAGGGATGACTTCGTCCATGTCGATGGGTGGGAGAAGTGGTACGCGCGTGGAGTAGCGAGTTCGTGAATGTTGACCCTCTGAGCACGTGGACTACTGGGTAGATGCTGGCGAGATAGCTCCAGATGTGGCTGGAGGATGGTGGGAAGACGAGAGGGGCAGACGATCATGGAGGCACTTTAACAAGACTTGAACTCAATGACGCTCACGATCTCCTTCTATGATGTCGACAATTGGAGTACATACATACGTTGTCGCTTGAAGCATCAGCGAGATTGTAACATCAAGATACGCATACATACGAAAATGTTGTACACAAGCAAGTCCCTCTAGGCTTTACAGAAGTACCAAAATGTAGGAAATGGATAGTAGATACATAACACAAGGCTATACATAGGAGTCATAACTTGGGCTGTGATGATGGTGGATCCCTCATCATCTTTACCGACGGTTTACGCTTCCATGTGGGAGCAACCGTTCGCAGTGCTTTGTTTCTTTCAGATACAAGCGGGGATGGGGCTGGCCTTTTAAGCGGGATCGTTTGAATGGCTTGGATTGAGATCAGAAACACAATCCGGTCGGATCTGGACAAAAGCGTACCCAGTGGACGATGGGGGGTTGACGCATTGAATTGAGTTGATGATGCAAGCCGTGGCTCGGAAGGACCTGAGAGCGCCGAGTCTGGTGAAAGAACGGATGCCGCGTCAGCTACGTAAGGGCCATTCGCGCGACACTCACCGGGATTGGATGTGGATGTCCTGATGGAAGCGGTGGACGAAGATAAGCTTGGCCCACTGCGAGTCCTACTGCGCGCCGAAGAAGGCTTCAAAGGAAGAGCACTGTCGGCTATATCCTTAGGCTTAGACTGCGAGCTAGGACCAGGACCTGGCCGCCGGATTGGGGTTCCACTGCTGATTCCTCGCACGACTGTTGCGCTGCGGGTGGACGCTATAAAACTGGAGATCAGGATGAGGTCTTGGCTATCAGCAGTATTGAGTACCAGCAGTAGCAAAAATGGGACTATTTGGGCCAGTGGCCGACGAGCTCTCGAACGACGATGTTGTCCTGGAAGGTCGAACTGTGTGGTCATTAGTGGACTTTTAGACGTCCGTTTGGAAGAAACTAACGTTTGGTCAAGACTATATTCATCGGGGGCTCTACGGGGACGGCTGCCTCACGCTGCTGATCTGGCTTACTCTTGAGAGGTTGTGGCTCGATTTCGACACGTCGGTTCTGCGTCTGCCTAGTCTCGCGCGACCCATCCGGTTCGAGCCGCAACATCGCCAATTCTGCTACTCGACCACGAAGCGTATCTTGCAGACGTCGAATTTGCGAAGCTTTTTCGGCGATGAGCGCAGAGTCGCGCTCATTCTGAGTTTTCGCTCGTGTGCATTCAGCCTCCCACTTCTCGCTCTCTTGCCTCATCTTGGCCATTGACGAATGAAATCTGGCCAGACCTGACTGGATACGATCCCGTTCCTGTTCTACTTGTGAAGCCCTCTTTTCTGCCTGCTGAACGGCCCCATGGAGTATGCCGCACTCGAGATGCGCAGCTTCTGATTCGACCTTCGCCTGATCGGCCAAAGACTGGACAGCAGCAAGGGAAGCGCTGTGGTCGGTCACCAGTGAGACGCATTTTCTCTCGTACTCTGCCTGCAGCCGGACTTCGATTCCGTTGCGATTGTTTTCGGCCTCCGTATACTTTTCCCTCCACGCCTGCGTCTCTGCTTCCAACCGTCTGCGTTCGCTCGCAAATTCATGCCGAAGAGCCGCCAAGTTGCTCAGCTGCAATTCGTGCTTGAGTTCCCAATCCTTGACACTAATCTCCAGGGCCCTCATTTTTTCTGGTGCAGCGGCCACTGACCTCTGCAGCTGCTGCACGAGAGAGCGCTCCGCAGCCAGATCCTTCTCGAACTTTGCGCGTTGGGTCTTCCATGCAGCCGAAGAATCACTCCGAAGCTCGCCCAATTGCCGTGCCGTCTCCGTCACGAGCCTTTCCGTTTCGACATTGCGTTGTTCCAGTTCAGATACTCTCGCCTTCCAGCCGGCCGTCTGTTCGCACATATGTGCGAGGGCTTGATCTTTCATTGTGGCATCCTTCCGGAGGGACGCGAGAACGACCGTGAGCTGGACGAGTGCATCGTAACGTTCCCTCGATTCTTCCTGGAGTGCAGTGACATGGTTTTTGGATTTAGAGGCCGCGTCTTGTGCCGCCGCCACTCGGCGCGCGCAATCTGCGATGAGCGCGACGAGTGAGGGAACAATGGTAAGGGGAGAGATGGCTCGGTAAGTGCCAGAATCGGGAGCAAGTTTCCGCGCCTCTCTTTCGATGCGAGAGAGCACACCGGCTGTGTCTCCGACAAAAGATAGCGTGGGTCCGTGTTCGTTCACCTGCACGGCCAGGTCGTGTGTTCGCAACAGAGACTCGATCGCAGCTAGTTCCGCCGTGACCGCCAGCGTACGTTCTTCTTTCGCGGACAAGGCGGCTTTTTGGGCGTCTAGTTTCTGTGCTAGGGCATCGAGGGTTTCGAGAAGAGGTTTCTCAGCCCGTTCGACTTCAGCCTCAATTAGGGAGAACACGAGGTCCGCTTGCTGGGCTATTGACACAGATCGGGTTGCCGACATTATTGGGGTCACGGAGCCTTCAGCCATTCAGAATGCATCAGACGATGGGATGGTCGAACGACGGGACAAGAGTCCGTATGTGGGCGACCGGTGAGGTAATGGTCAAGGAAGATCGTATTATCAAATCGCCATCAGGCTCGAAAAGTGATCAAAATGCTAATCTTTCGGACAGCTGTCTCAAGCGGAAAATCACCGTTTCAGACTCACCTCTGAGCTCGTCTACGAACCTACCTAGAGTCGAATCCGATGCCTCGTTACGTAGGCAAGGGTTTGCACGAGAAGAGTTTGTTTTTTGCGTGATTTCAAAGCTTTAGGCATCTTTTCCATTCCCTTATCTCATGCATTCTGGCAAATTGAAATCGCATAACACAAGCCATGTGTGTGTCGAAACCGACATGGTGATGGATGCTTGACAATGTGGAAGTACGCCCCAGACACGACGATAGAACAGGCAGATGCCGTACTACAATAAAAGTCTACTGATTACCAGGGCGAGTGTGAGTCAGAAAAGGTCCGTAAAACCAAGGCGTGCGTGAGCAGGGAACGGGGAGATGAGGAGCAATATCGGGACAGTCAGGGGGAGTAATAGTATCGAGCAATGGTCCATGAATCTAAACATATAAGGGCAGGATAACCGGAGACTAGCCAATAAAACACAATCCATAAAAGACGATCATCCGGGAGGCGAGTGCGGTCCGGGTCTATGTCCCTTACCGGGCATGGGACCCGCGGCGCTTGTGGCCAAAGTGCTGAATGGCCGAGTCGGGGCAGTGCTCGCGGTTGGTGCCGCCGTTGCACTCGCCCGTGCGCGAGTTGTATGTGCAGGCATGGGTTCCCGTGCCCTTGCCGGTGAGATAACTTCGCGTCAAAAATCAGGATCGATCGCACACGAAAAAACGATCGAGACAGAAGACGTACGTGCATCCGAAGGACTGGCCGCTGTGCGGCGGGGCATCGCAGAGCTCAGCAACCTTGCCGTGCGCCTGCTTGTTGGTGTCCGGGCAGTGGTATCCAGTGTTGCTCGGCGACGATGGCTGGGGCGGCTGGGGCTGGGTCGGGTGGCCTCCCTCCGGGTGCCCCTCGTGCTCCTCATGGCTGGAGTGCTCCTCATGGCTGGGGGGGCTCTGGTACTGGGGGTGGCCCGAGTGCTCCTCGTGGCTGGAGTGGCCCTGGTACTCTGGGTGGTTGGAGTGCTCGCGATCGTCACCACCGTTGTGTGCGGCGACAACCGCCACGAATGCGAAGAGGGCAAGGAGACGGATCTGCATTTTGGGGCAAGGCGGGGTAGCGAGAGTGGGGTGGAAAGAATGTACGGGCTGAGATGATCTCAGAGAGTGACTTGGGTAAATAAAAGGCGGAGGCCAAGTGTCGCCACAGCACCAAATTGCTTTTATATTCGTTCAGACAGCCGACAGAAGACATCACCAAGGAATTTTGCAGGCGTGATGGCAGGACCGATCGCAAATTCGATACAACGATCCCAGCTACCCTCAGGAGGCCGAGGCATCTGGATAAGGCAAGCTAAATTGGGAGATCGTGTCTCGCCCTCCTGAGCTCTGGTCTGTTCGAGTGGGAGGATGAGCGGGGGCTCAAAGAGTTCATCCTGTACCCACCATCTCCTCTGGGCTTGATATGCGGCGCGAAAAAGATCTCTTGGCCCCGGAACCAAGCGCAAGGATGCTGATGTGATGCTCGAGAACAAGGGATCCCTACAGGCGGCATCACGAATCTCGTTGAGACAGCTCAGTCCCCTATGTGATCACATGAGACGAAGAACGCGGACGCCGGCGTAGCTGCATGAGACGCCAAAAATATTAGGCAGGGATGACAGAAGTTGGACCTAGCTGGATGATTGATCGACGATCACGAAAACCGGTCAATGTCATCAGGGCCTGATTTTGGCACGTGCATGCTTCTAGTCGCGCCCACGCTCATAGCCACGCCTTTACTTGCGGTCACTGAGGGTGCCAGCCACGACAAATAAACAGCAATCCTATTGAGAGGTGGGAACCACACTTGATAGGAAGCCCAAGGTCCGCAAATGTTACTCCCGAAATGCGGCCGCGGCACCCTGGAGCTTCCCGCAAGAAAGGTGAACCCTGTTGTAACAAGTTACCTCATGCCTTCCGCCCGCAACGACTTGGCAAGGCAGATACTTACCCATCACTCATTTGGCATTTCTTGAACGTCGGGACTCGAAACCAGAGCGCAACGGAGGGTCGAGACTCGAGACGCGGGCCCGCCCGTTATCTCCGGACACTCTCAAAGCAGGTCACCGTCTTTGTGCGAACGCCTGTCGAACCATCACACGCTCCTTGCTTGGCGCGTGGGGGTCTCAGAGGTATACGATGGTTGTGACGGTCTCATTCGAAATGCCAGGTCTTGTTAACCCTAAACAAGTAGCATTTCGAAAAGCATTCGTTCTTCTAAACCCTTTGCATCGCTAATTTCACGACTGAGTGAAGGATGCATTAGTGTGGGGGATCGCCTGCTTTCCGTGTACCACTGGCGCCCTCGTTAACATTATCCCTGACTCCTCTGATGAAGCACCGGCACCAGCCTTCTTCACGTCACCGTTCCGCTGGGAGGTCGCGATCGCCCCTCGCAGGCACGACCCTCGCGGACACGTCTCTCCCTACGCGTGCATGAATCAGCCGCAGTCAAGCTGCAAAAACGAGTGGTCTGCAGTATTAACACGGATAAGATTGCCGTTCCAGTAGTAGTCCGTGTCTGTACTTATCTTGTATATATATACACACTCGCCAACACTCCGATTAGCATTGCCCTCCTGCCTAGAATACGAGTCATCCGGGGAATAGAAATGAATGTAGGAGATAAAAGCAATAGAATAGGTCGTGAAAGGTCGTAAATGCAAATGGGAAAGCAGGTGAAAGGACGGTGGAGAGGTAACAGCAGCGGTTGGCTAGAGTATATGTATGGGATGCACAGCACGGCGTTTTACTTGCCGGGAAGAACAGACGAAGCTTTGTCTTTCAGCACTGCAGGATAGCTGTTCATTAGATGCGCAAGGGCGCGGAGATCTTCCTGGTCAAGCAGGGCGATGGTGACTTTGGGCTACAGAAAATAGTCAGTCAAGTTTGCAAATCAGTTCCAAGCAAATTACGCACCGCTTGTTTGATGCCAAACGACTTGACAGTTTTGAAACTGCGATGGGAAATCAGTCAGTCGTCACGGGTTGGCCAAAACACTAGGCGGACGCACAGTTTATCACCCAGCTGCTGTTTCTGCGTCGCGGGTGGCTTGTCCATCAATCCATCGATAAACTCGTCCGTGGCCTGCATGACCAGCGGATCGGCCTTGGGAAGCGGCAAGCCAGACGACGTGGTCGATTTTACGAGCCGTATGATTTCGACAGCCGGCAACTTGGCCAAGGAAGCGATGGTATGCGTCGGCGCACCGGGTGTAGCGGGCGCCGGAGATGCATTGGCACTTGGGCCACGGGACGACAGATCCGGCGTCTGGGGCGAGCCTGCTGGAGGCACAGCGATCCGTTTCGCCTGGGGTGTGACCGGGACGGGTTGCACGGTCTCAGCTGGAGTCTCGGCCTCGTCGTCCGACACATCGAGCACCATTTTCGCGTCGACCAACTTGGCGCGCAGGATCTCCGCGTTGAAGAGACACATCGCCCGCTCGCGTTTGGGCAGGCTCATCAGCAGATCCGTCAACTCGCTTTGGCGCGTCGACTCGAGCTTGCTCACGGCAGCCAGAATTCGCTCTCGTTCGGAAGCGGGTGGCACAGAGCCGGAGGGTGATGACGTCCGCGGGGGAGTCGAGAGCGAAGCGTTGACAGAGATGGGAGTCGAGGGATGTTCCGGGGCACTGGCCGTCGCGTTCAGCGCATTCACGTCCAGAAGCCTCGAATCTTGCGACGCCGAAGGCGATGGGGACTTGCTCGAAGGCGCCACAGGATGCAGCGATCGCTGGATCACCTCGATCTGACGAGTGAGCTTCGCAGGGTCGTCCAGGTAGGTCACGACATCGGCCAACGAGATGGACGTCAGAGCTTTGACGACAGCATCAATATCGTTCTCCGACACAATTCCGGCTGCTTTCACGCGCCGGCTCAGCTCGCCGGTGAGGACTTCCTGCCGCACAACAGGCGATAGCGCGTACAAATCTTCGTAACGCATGGGGAGATTGAGGGTTCCAGAAAGAGCAGCCTGCAACCGTTCAGTACCTGCTGCAACTCGGATACTCGATGCCACACATTATAGTAGCTTCCCGAGCCTCGGCGGCCCCGATCTACCCGCTCGTGATGAGCACCGTGCACAGGGGAGCCCAGATTAGCAGACGGGTGCCGCGGGCTCCACCCAGCGATGCTCTCACCACCCTCGCTGGCAGTAGGGCTAGTAGCTCCACTCGAGTTTCTAGGATGGCCATTATGGCCACTGAAGCGCTGGGCCAGCTTCTCCTGCCTCAGCTGCTTCGGCTCGTGCAGGCGGACCACAATCTGCTTCGTCCCGAGAAGGACTCCGTTCATCTGTTGCATGGCGTTCGAAGCTGCGGGAAACATCAACGGGGGAATCGGAGAAGCATCCCTTGCGGACGGACGTGCCTTGTTCCGGTGTCTGGTACGACACGAAGCCGAAGCCGCGACTCTCTCCACTTTCGTTCCGCATGACACGTGCACTGGAAAAAGAATGTCGGTATGTTGATCCGTCACGCGGAGGCTTCCACCGCACCTAACGATCTGGCCGAAATTGCGGAAGTGAGTAAAGAGGCCGTTCGAATCGATGTCGGGGTCTAAGTTCTTTGCACAACGTGAGTGCGCCAGAACAACGGAGAATGACAGATTAGTGGGCACCTTGCAGAAGAGATTGCATGGATCTATAAGTCCGCTCTGGCTGCCCGATCCAGGGCCGGCAACGGGCGCAAGCTGCACCTGTTGACCAGGCCCGTGAATGAAAGGCGATCCAGGTTGCATGGAGATCGGCTGTCGGTATGGGCTGCCGCGCGGAGGCGAATACTAGCAGAACAGTCAGTGTCAGACACAGCAAACGGCGCAGAGAGAAGGGCACTTGAGCAGGCGGCGAGTGGGGCACGTATCCGAAAGACGGCACAAATGACGGCGCGCTCGCGTTGAATTCAGACATGGCGCCGCTCGTGCGACGCGGTTGGTACAGCTGGACGGAGATATTGTGGCCCTGCACATCCGCAAAGTGCATCGCGTCCTCCGCCTGCTTGGCCTCCTCCTCGTTCCAGAACTCGATCATGCCCGTGTCCTGCCCAAAGTGCGTCTGCGTGCGCGCGGACGCAATGGCGCCAAAGGGACGGAAGATGTCGTACAGCTCGGAGTCGGTGAACCCCGCGGGGAGGTGCTTGACG
This sequence comes from Mycena citricolor, assembly GCA_963692855.1. Classification (NCBI taxonomy): domain Eukaryota; kingdom Fungi; phylum Basidiomycota; class Agaricomycetes; order Agaricales; family Mycenaceae; genus Mycena; species Mycena citricolor. The sequence continues at coordinate 36,739 of CAVNYO010000003.1, read as the reverse complement.
AGTCGCGGAAGCGCGGATGGCGGCGGCAGGGGCGTCGGAGGAGTCGTGGGAGGATACGGCGACAGGACTAGCGGCACTGGCGGCATGAGGCCCGGGAGTGCTTTCGACTGCAGCGTAGCAAGCGCCTTCTCCGCTGTCTCGGAGTCAGTGTCGGCTCGCCGCAAACCTGGGGGACGCACCCTTTTCCAGCAGCTTGAATTCAATTGTGCCGTTCACAGGGCCCTCGCCTCCTCCACGGGGTATTTTGGGGCGGAAGGGACCACAGGTAGCGAAGGCCATAGCGATGTTTTCGTCAGAGACGGATGAGGGGAGGTTAGAGATGTAAAGAAGAGGCTCGTGCAGGATGGGGTGAGGCATGGGTCCCTCGTTCTCGGGTTCTGGGATTCCTTGGTACTCTGATTCCATCGCGATAGTCTCAATCTGCAGAGAGCTACGGCCAGATGAAAGACACTAAAGGTGAGATGAGTGATAGTGCGGGATTGGGAAACTAAGAAAGAGAATTCACCGAGACGCAGCCCAACGGCTTGGATCAAGGCAGGGGCAAAAAAGTTCGGGCTTATTATGCGATTACATAAGACCATCAGCTACTCAGAGTGTCCGACATATGTACATTGCAAATGATTGCAAGCGTGCCTGTGGTACAGCGACATTTAAAGCCAGGATTAACTCTGCTTAATCACAAAAAAACTTGAGGATACGCGGCGGTGTTTTCCCATGAGTGGGGTGGACTTCCGCCTCCAATACCCGCGATGCCGCTCGGGGAAACATGGTCTCCGTGTTGTCCGTGATGCCTTCCAAATTTACCACTATGTCATAGGATCCATGTGAACTGTGAAGCAGCACAAGACCAAGGGAAATGTGACTGCCAACGTGGGGCGAGCTTAAGGTGCTGCACCATGCAGTAAGGTGCTGTAAATCTAACATGTCTAGCGTTCACGAATAGAAGTCATAGACCCAATAATTGGTGCCCAATTATACACATGAAAGTTCTTATTATTTTACAACTGCATCTCGATGTGAGTTGGGCTATGAGTTATCTTCAGATCCTTTAGAGATGGGAAGAAAATCCTGAAGCCCGGCCCGGTTGTTCCGTGCCACATGGCTTTATATCACGATCAATTCTCACGGTTCAGATCAACTCATGTTCAACTTCATGTGAAGGTTCACTCCGGAGTCGATATTTTAACATGATAATTTTAATATATCAAGGCAAAAGCATACTCTACATAATTACTGTAATTTACTCGAGTGACAGACTCCTTCATTCTTGTATGTAAATGTTGTTGAATAACATCTGGCGCTGCCAGCCGTCCGGATACTCACGTTCGTGGCCAGCTGAAACTGGATCGCCACTGCGATACGCTCTTCAGACACGTTTCGAAGCGCGATCTCGCCGATGCAGACTGGACCAAGTTGATGCAGCGCACCAGATCCAGAACCTCGTCGGCGAGTTCGGAGAGGTCTATGTCCGCATCACTCACGTCTCTAATCGAGGTACATATGTTGAAGAGAAACCAGATGAAGGACTCGAGCTCGAGGAGGGTCAGGTCCGAGTCGAACGCCCCTTTATAGAGATCCAGACCCTCCAAGATCTGGACAAGTCCATCCGCCAGCCGATTAACGCCGATAAGGTATCTCGCGCGGATGCTCTTGAAGACCGCCCCAGCTTCGCCTCTCTCACTCGGCGCGAAGATGCCATCAGCTTCCTCGACGGCCTCCGCGGCCTCTCCGAATCTGCCGTGCTCGCAGAGAGCATTGGCGTGCATGTAGAGCACATTCACCAGTACCTGCTCGGAACGCATATCCGTTGCGATGGCCACAGCCTCTTCTGAAGCCTCGAGCGCCTCCTCGCGGCTCCCGGCCACCAACGCCTTCACCGCCAGATTCTGCAGCGCGTCCATCAGCCGGTGCGACAAGCTTGCGTGCTGGACGGCCCCGGGCTTCGACTCCGATAAAAGCGCGCGATAGATGAGGATGGCCTCCCGGATGTACTGCAGATTCGTGCCCGGTGTCTGAGTAGGAAAAGACGACACGAGCAGCAGCGCGTCCGCGTAGTTTTTCCTGATCTTTGGCGAGCTTGCGCTTGAATTGGGCTGGTCTATGCCCGTGTCTGCTATCTGTGCCCTGCGCATATCCAGGCATTCCCGCGCACTGGCCTCGCCTTTGTCAAAGTCCCCCACGCCGGCGAGACAGATGGCGAGCCCATAGAGCGCACTGGGCAGCCACGCACTCTGCGCCTGGCCCAGTTCGCGCGCTGTGTCGACAGCCTCGACCGAGACGGCCAGCGCCTCGTCGTACCGCTCCTCGGAGGCAAGCACAGCGCCCAGCCGCAGCCACGTTCTCACCAGCGCGACTCTCAGCGACAGCGCGCTGTGGCTGTCCACGATCTTGCCGTAGATCGCCGCCGCGTCGCCGGCCGCCTGGATCGACTTCGTGACGTCCTTGATCGAGAACGACGCGGAGAAGAGCGTCTCGGCGAGCTGTATCTCGATGGGCAGCAGATCGATCCGCGACGGGTACTCTGCGACGGCGATTTCATACGCCAGGGTCAGGCATTTTTCGGCCATCTCATTCCCGGAGCTCGATTTTCCTGACATCGTCGTGCACCGCGCGGCAAAGCTCATCGCAAACGCGACGTCGCTTTCGTTCGACCCGCCGAATTTGGACGTCAGCTGCAACACCTCCTTCGCTGCCTCCAAAGCATCGTCATGTTGTCCCTCCTCCAACAAACACTTCGCGAAGTTGTGCAATAGAACAGCGAGAATCCGACGATACGACAGCGATGCTCGACTTTCGCTCGACTGCCGCTGGAGATCCAACGCCTCGCGGCAAACCCCCAGTGCTTCGGCCGAGCAGCCAGGGAGAAGCCAGAGGCCGATGGACAGGACGTGTAGCGCTTCCACTAGGCATGACGGATCAGAACCCGGAGAGGCGCGACGAGCAGCCACGGCTTTCTTCGCAGAGGCAATCCCTTCCACCAGATTGCCAGCTGCCACGTAACACCTCGCTTCCTGAGTCCAGGATCTCGCGAGCGCGTCATCGGAACGCTCGCCGACCAACGTGTCATTGCACTCGTTTCCCAGAAAGCTCGACTCCTCCAGCGAGATCCGCAGCGCCTCCTCGTACTGCCCCGCCTGGAGCAGCCGGACCGAGAAATTATACAACGCCGTCTCGAACCTCACGACGAACCACGCCGGGCGCCGCCGCGCAAGCACACGGAAGTTGTCCACCGCCTCCTCCGCCGCCCAGAGCTCGCGCGCCGCCGAGGCAGGCCCGCGCGACAGACCGAACGCAAAGTCGTGCCGCGCGCCCGCGAGCACCGCGTCGCTCGGCCAGCCCCAGCCCGCCTCCCTGAGTGCGTGCGCCAGCCGGATGATGCGCTCGGAGAGCCTCAGCACCGACGTGTCCTGTCCCAGATCGCGCACACAGCGCGCGAAATTCTGCTGCATGAGCTGGAAGAGCGAGAACGTCGCCCGGCATGCGGCCGTAGCGCCCTCGGATCCCACTGCGAGACCGGAAAAGGCCGACTTGAGGATGTCTGTGGCTTCGTCGAAGAAGTAGACGGCTTTCTGGGATTTGCCCACGGAGAGCGCGTGCGAGCCGAAGCGGATGAGAGAATGCGCCAACTGGTATCGCGCAAACTCAGTTTCAGTCGCGCGGCGCCGTAGTTCGAGCGCGTCCTCGAACAGCCTCTCTGCCCGACTTGTCGTGCATGAAGAATGACGGCCCTGGCATTCCAGAAAAGACGCGAGCTGCGAGCGGAACAATTCTGGATAGCGAGCCGCCAGCCGCTTGAGAAACGCCACGATCTCTTCCATCTCCACCCAGCTGAGACAGGGCGCGCTGAGATACGACTCGGCGAGATCCCCAGACAGCGCCATCAGCGTCAATCGCCGAAACAGATCGTCGTCTGGAGTGAATTCGTCTTTCGCCACGAGCGTTCGTATAACGTCCTTGACCTCGGAAGGACTGAACACCTCGAAATCTACTTTGGCTTGATATGGGGACAGCCATGCTGCATCGATGTCTGTGACATTCCGGCCCACGAAGTCCTGCCAATGGGTAGCCCAAAACGAATCAAACGAGCCAGAGGGACGATAGGACGCAGGCTGCAGCGCCACCGATATATGTAGGAGCTGGTTGGGAGAGATTTGTTGCGGAGGCTGATTGAGATTTCTGAAGCGGTCGAATACGAGGAGGACCCGTCAGGCCTTGTAGGAAGATGATTGAGATCACGAACTTGGGCAATCGTCGAATTCTCGGGACAGACCGACCGGATTTCGAAGTAGGCGTCAAGGACATGGTGCTCCTCGCGTCGCTCAAAATCAATCCGGCCGAAACAGCCTGCACTTGCATCCACATCACAGGAGCGCAGCGCAAGTCAAACATGTCGTCGCCGCCGCTATACGCGAGAAGGAGAGCAATATCAGCGCTCAGCTGATCCGACAGAGCACAGCAACAGACTCAGCATCCCCCGCGAACCACACCTCTTTCGCGTCGTTCCTCATGGCCAGATCGGTTTCGGGTTGGGGCTGATGGGTCTCCGGGCACCGACGGCGCCGTCTCCGCGAGAGCCGTGGCCAGAAGCGGATCAGCAGAGCCCGTCGCACGTAGCTCATCCAGCCACAGGATGATGGCATGCGCAGGCTCGACTCTGCACTGTGCGGCTCCACGACGTCCGGGACGTTTGTGCCATTGGCAGACCGCGACGTCGTGTCACTGAGGCTAGTATCTGTGAAGCCTTGCCCCGTGCTGAGGATGAGTGCACGACGGACGACGCAGGAATTGATGTTGAACGCGCTTCCAGCTGCAAGGGGTGAACAGTCATAGTCGGGGTCCCTGGGAGATCATTGGTAGCTGGAAGGCAGAAATATGGGAACTCTTGCCCGTACCAGACCCCGACGAAATGGACCTTTACGGCTTGACAGTGGCTCGCTTTGAATTGGGCTGCCTCGGTGTCGTCTCCTCTGAGAGCAGACTTGAACACGTGATATGCTCTAGGAATGAGACGTTCAGAAGCGATCAAGAACGAGAAAAGGGAGAGATTCACGAAGCGATCGATCCTGGATTGCTTGCATAAACTAGACCGAGCTTGTCGATCATAGCCGCCAAGACCTCCGCGTGACACCCTCCTGCCGAAACGCGTGGATGACAGGAACGGTACAGCACAAAGCAGAGGACGCACCCAAGAGAAACAGTCGATCGCCGGGTTGATAATGTTGGCAGAGCCATTGGTATGCCTTGACCACAGGCTTGCTGCTTGATTGCCGAAGCTAGTCTGCATTCATCCTGGCTGACGAAACGAGCAGACATACCGGTCCCGATCGCGCGATAACACTCGCTTTGCAGGCACACGATCGTAATAACTCAACTGACTCGATACGGTGTCCGTCGAGACACGCTTATAGAATGACTGAAATGCGCTGGCAACCTGCCACGAAGCGCGCCGCCGTCAGAACCACCGGGGTGAGTAGTCGGATGGAAACGGCCGCACACCTGCCTCCCCGCTTCGTCCAGAAACACCACCAGGTTCCTTGCAAGGGCGCAGCCGCCTGTGCACGTGGCCTGACACAGGCAGTGCGCGTAGCAAGAGCAGGCACAGCGACAGCGTGCGAGGCACTGGCAGCCGCACGCTCTCGGCGGACGCAGCAGGTCGGACGGCTCAGGTAGCAGAGGATATGAGGGCGGCGACAGAGTTTGGAAGGACATGGTTGGAGAGGGAGGGGATGCAGCGGCACCATTGCGAGGGTTTTTGAAGCGGGACTTGTCGAGCACGAGGTACAGTGGAGGCAGCCACACACTAAATTTACCTTTGTGCAGGAAGTCTACGCGATTCCGCACTTGATTGAGCATGAGTACGTAGATCGACCGGAGAGTTCGGGGAAGTAGTTGAGCCAGGAACTCATCGCAGGTTTCTGAAACTGTGAAGAGCTCTATGCGGATGGTGATTGGAGGTAGAGGCTATGGGATGACAAGCGTGTCTAACGGGAACGCGAGTGCAAGGCGAGGTGAGGTGTGAGGTCACTGCGACACGCAATATAATGTAACCCTATGTTGGATGATCGATCCAGGAGGCAGACCAGGGTACCTGACAGGGCGCTTAGTGATATGGGGGTATCCCTTTATTCGGTTAAATCGACGTCGGCCGAATCCCAGTTTCTTTGAAGCGTGGCATGATGCTTCTGAAACTGTGAAAGAATTTGCAAGCCCAGTGAGTCGACGGAATCAGTCACGGAGACTAACGCGGTGAACGTCTTCCTGTGTCGATATTGAAGGAGCAGAAGACGAGGCAACAATTAGAAGCGTACCACGACTCCTGCACCTTCCTGCTACGCTAAAGCCACCTCCCTGCTGGCCTGGATATGACGATCCTCCCGGTGGATCGAATTTTGAGCTGTCACATGAGATTCCACGATGGCGAAATCGACGATTCTGGCTGACAGAGCATCCTTCAAATGGAGGCAATTCCTACACATTGGCCGCAGCGCGTTGGCGTGCTTCAAGACGGAGAATAGGTGGTCTGGGTTAGGGTTGGAACACGACAGAATCACATCGCAAGCGCTCTGGCCAGAACGTTCGTGCACGGCGTTGAGAGAAGCGACATTGAACGCGAGTGTGCCCAACGGTGTCCCAGACTGCACTGAGCGCCAAAGTCTATGAGCGGCATCCAATCAGGTTAGACGAAGGGAAAACAGATCAGGGCACTCACGCGGCCAATGTATTCGCCTCTGCGCAATCGCCCCAGCAAGACCCAAACGCGCCATTATTCGAGGCAGGAAACACGCGCTGCATCGGTGTAGGCGTGGCGAGCGCGCTGCTCCACAGGTCGGCCAGCGTCTGCCGCCGCACGGCGCGCGCCATCTGGAACAGCTCGCGGTCTTTCACCCACGCCAGACTCGATCCCAGCGCGATCCGTGTGTCGAGTCTGTTGTTTTCGGTCTGCGCGGTGTGTCAGCGCGTGGGATAGCGCGCGGCGCGGCTGCGTACCCAGAGGATCTGCACGGTCGTAGGCGCACGCGCTTGCACGAGCGGGGCGGACAGTTTGCACAACTTCGCATGCGCCGCGAGGAGCTCTATTCGCTGAGCCGTATTCAACCGCCGAGACGAAAGGGATGCCGACGAGAGCAGTCGACCTTCTCGTGATTCAACATACTAGAGAGCAACAGCATACTCAAGACCGACCTATAGCGCTGAAGAAGTCGGGTACGTGGAAACGCCCGTGTTCGTGGAACTGAACTTCGACGGTGCATGGCTTCGGGTGATGACCGGCTGTCGTGTGGCTGTTGGCGCGTATAGACGTTCTGTGAAGTCTACAGCCCTTTCCAGTCAGGGTCCACATCGAGGAACTGGCAATAGCGACGCGACGCACAGGCATGGCTTGAGGATATTCTCGTACAGCTTCTCATTGTGGCTATCCCCACGAGCCAGGCTTTTCAGTGCATTGCTGAGCTAATCACGACAGGACACAGAAAAATTGGGTGAGCGGTCGAGACGGCGCAGGCTTGTCTCCACGCTCACATCGACAGCGGAGCTGGCATACGGTATGAGCTCGTTTGTAATCAATCGAGCAGGGTGCATACACGGGCGCTCAGCGCGCGCGACCTGGGTCCAGGGCCGGCCGTTGAGTATGTAAAAGATGAGGATAGCACAGAACGTAAGCGAGATGGGTCATACAGTCGCTTCACCGATCACACAGCCACCTTGCTCTCTGACTACCACCATGTCTGCTGCTACTCAGGATCCGGAAGTGAACCCATACGACCTACTTGGCCTTGGGATCGAATGCACAAAACAAGAAATCCAGACAGCCTACCGTCAGACCTCTCGGAAAGTGCACCCTGATCGCGTTCGTCTGCCCTCTGTTCCCCGTTCAATCGGTTCTGATAGTCTAACAGTCACCTTAGAACAGGAATGACCCGGACGCCGGTAAGCTTCAGCCATCCATAACTCCTCCTCCCCCTCTTGCTGACTCGGAAGCCAGCCCAAAAGTTCCATGCCCTGACTCAAGCGTCCGAGCTGCTGCTGGACCCGCTGCGACGCCTGGCGCTCGACGCGAAGCTGCGCCTCAAAGCCGCACGGGACGCGCGTTACAAGAACTTCGACGCGAAGCGCAAGACCATGGTGTCGGACCTCGAAGAGCGCGAGCGCGCGTTCAAAAAGGCCAAGATGGACCAGGAGACGGACGAGGCGGGCAGGCGGGCCGAGACGGAGAAGATACAGGAGGCTGGGCGCAAGATGCGCGAGGAACGAGAGCGGCAGGCTCACGAACGACAGGCCGAGGCGCAGCGGGCGGCGGAGGACGAAGATCTTCCTCCAACCATGCGTACGCATTGCTCCGCTGAGTTGAGTTGGAAGGCAAACAAACTGACGGTCCACAGACCCATTAGACACCGCTGTCCGGCTCAAATTCAAATCCGCCGCTCATCCCGCATTGACAACACCCACATCACTTGCTGAGCTACTCAGACAGTTCGGCGAAACCGACGCCGACGGCATCGTCCTCTCGACCACAGGCAGCAAGAAGAACAAATCCGGGACCGACAAGCCCGATAAGCCATCCAAATACACGACGGCCGCCGTCCTGTTCAAGCAGATCGGGGATGCCTTCGCCGCCGTTGGTGCTAGCGGCCGGGCGGAGCGCGGTCTGGACGGGATCGATGTGGTGTGGGCGGGCGGGAAGGAGCCGGATATCATTAGATGGCTGAAGCGCACGGGAAAGTTGTCGGCGCGGCCTCTCCCATCTGAAAAAACGGAGACGAGGCAAGGCGACTCGTCCTCGGGCACGGGCCAGCTACCGCAAACCTCGCCGGCAGCATCCGACTCGTATTCGACGTTTCCTACCTCCTTCGTACGCTGTTCTCTTATCCCTCAATGGGGCGCAGACTGATTCTAGTCGTAAGGTTTCTCCACCTGATGCGGCCAAATCCAATGCGCCCGTGCCGTCACTAGGTTTAGATTATGAAGCTGTCACGTTGATGCGGATGAGACAGGCGGAGCGCGAACGATTGGAACGTGAGATTCTGGCGCAAGAGGCGGAGGACTAATAGAGTCCACATGTACGAATCTGGATTGAAAATGTACCCCAAAATCCTATGATTAAGTACGGATCGATCAATCATCCATGCAAGTCGATTCAGCAGATATGGTTGTTAGCGACAAGTCATAAATGTCATTATGCAGTTTTAGGAGGGATAGTAACGAGTGGTATGATATCAAAGCAAACGACTAGAGCTAGAGAAGAAGAAAAAAACGATCGTTCAGTGGACTATGTAGTCGTTTTGGCCGATCTCCTGGACCCAAAACGCATCTTCGACCCTTCCGCTCGACCCCAGGTGAAGATCCCGCCACCTTCCCGCTGCGAATTCGTCGAGCGGAACGACCAACCAGACGGGGAGATCGGCCGCGTGGGCATCCCCTCGCTGGGTGGTTCAGGGCCACCGTTGCTGCTGTGCTCATGGTGGTGGTGATGCCCGACGGTATGTCGGCCGTCACAGCATGCGCGGACATTCTCCAGACCCTCGAAGCCATTCTCGCCCATCGAGTCGTCGTTGTGCAGCTCAAAGTCCAGGTCGTCCTCGTCTACATTCGGCACATCCACGAACGAACGCGAGGGGCTGTAAGGACTCTCCGGCGCGTTCCAGCGCAGGTACTCTTGCGCGGGTGTCCCCGAGCGCTTGCCGAGCGAGCCTCCGACAGACAGCTGCGATCGGCTGCGCTGGCCGCGGGGTGTGGTGTTCCAGGTGTCCCCGCGATGCATGCTTCGGGGACTGCGCTGGCTCTGCGGACTCATGTTCAGCCCATTCGGCCGAGGCCCTTCGTCGTCGGTGTAATCGGACTTGGGGCTGGGCGGAACCGGGAGGCCGGTGGAGGTGTTGCCAACAGGATTGGGACGCGCGAGCAAGTATTTCAACGCCTGTAGCCTGTTCAGCGGCGACTCTAATATTGAGAAAAAAAAACGCACATTTAACCAGATATCGTGCCTTTCCTTGGTGGGTGCGGTGATTTTCATCTCTCGCTGAGGCGTCGACACAACGACGCTATATTGATACAAGCCCGGAGGCATCGGATTCGGGTCCAGCACAGACCTCACCCCGTCAATAAACGCTGGAAAAACGTGAACATCAGCGGAAGCAGAAAAACACCGCACGCACCACTCTTGGCACTCGACTCGGACACGTTCGTCGAGCCAGGATCCGCGGAACTCCAATACAGAGTCTTCGTATACGGATGCACCCAGAAGAACCGCTTGTGTCTCCGCTCGCCATGTCCCTTCCCAATCGCTTTGCGCGTGTACTTGTACAGGAACTCGCCGATCATCGTCTGCGTGATGGCGTGGATGATCGTCGGGTCAGTCGACGCATTGGGCCCGATGGTCCTGTTCGCGCTCAAGTCCGCTTCCGCCGTGCGATTAGGCGAGTCCCGGGTATTCGTCTGCCGCGTCTGAGACCGGCTGAGGAACGGATTGTGGTCGGACGACATTGACGACCGGGGAGAGATCCGGCCGCGCTCAGAGACCAGCGAGACCGTCGATTGCTGGCGGAATGCAGCAGGTGACAAGTTGTTGATGGCGGAGCGGAAGCTGCTCGTCGATGGCCGCTGGCCCACAGAACCGGGCGGCAGACTCGAGCCGTGCTGTCTGCCTTTGGGTCCAGGTAGCATGAGCATCGAGCCAAATGTCGGGGTGGTCGCCCGCTGGATGAGCTCAGCTGGTGGCGGTGACGATGGCCGCGGCGGAGCCATGTCGTGACGGGGAATGAAACTGGGAGGAGCCATGACACCGGTAGGCGGCGGCAGTCGAGGGGGAGGGGGCAACGCCATCGTTGGCGGACGGGTCTTGTCGATCATAGACACGTCGCTGCGAACAAGCGCGTCATCGTGCACAGAGGAGATGGCAGAGTCGATAGATTGCCGTCGGTCGTCCATCGAGCTTCTTGCACGAGCGTTGAAAGCGCTATTTGTCGAAGTAAACACGTCTCGTGGGGCTGTTGCAACGGGCGCAACGAATTGGAATTGCTGGCCAGCAGACACAACACGATACAGCCCAGGAGAAGCCGGTACAGATGTCGGCACGGGAGCAACCACCTCGGAAACCGGTGTCGGCCCAGAAACTGGCCATTCCTCTGTCTGCACAGAAGATTCCTTGACCGGAGGTTTAGGAGGGGGATCAACTTGGACAGTCGCTTCGACGACTTCAGGTTTCTCCTCGACAACGAGCGTGGGCGCATCCACACCCTGTTCCGCATAGGTCCGCGCAACAGCCGCAGAGGCATAGAACGACGAGGGCCGGCGACGCAACCGAGATGCCTTGATGCTCTCTTCCTCGTCACTGGCGCTTCCGCTTTCGGTCATGGTCATCACCGAGTGGAAATCTTCTTGCGATGATTGCAGCTCGTCCGAGGAAACGAACTCACGCGCAGACTGGAATCCTGCGGATCGTGCAGACTGGAAGTCGTCCGTGGTAGATGCTCTCGAGTGCACACGCAAGCTTTGAGAGGCATCATGGTAGTCGTCCATGTCTGTCTCCGTCTCCGTCTCCGTTTCGCCTCCACCTTCCGTCTCCGTTTCATCTCCATCCTCAGCTTCAGCGAGGAAACCGCCTGTGCGGATCGTCCCATAGCTCGAGTTCCCGGGCGTCAGAGTTGTTCGTCGTTCTCGAATAGGAGATGTTTGCACACCGCCGTCGATTCCTGCATCTCGAGGGCGCTCCACCTCGACGATACGCTCCACAATCTTCTCGACCTCGACAATCTTTTCGACAGGAACCTCCACGATGCGCTCGACGATCTTCTCGACCGGAACCTCGACTGTTCTCTCGACCGGAACCTCGACGATCCTCTCGACGATCTTCTCTACAGGAATCTCGACGATTTTCTCGACAATCTTCTCGACAGGGACCTCGACAATCTTCTCCACTGGGACTTGAACGATCTTTTCCACGATCTTCTCGACCGGGACTTGGACAATCTTCTCGACCGGGACCTCCACGACCTTCTCGATAGTGACGATCTTGTCCACAGGCTTCTCCACGGAGACTTCCACCCTCTTCTCGACAGGGACCTCGACGATCTTTTCGACTTGAACCTCGACGATCTTTTCAACGACCCTCTCGACCGGCACCTCGACGATCTTCTCAACCTGGACCTCCACGATCCTGTCCACCACCTTCTCAACCGGGACTTCGACGATCTTCTCCACAGTCTTCTCGACCTGAACCTCAACAATCTTCTCGACCACCCTCTCCACCGGCACCTCGACGATCTTCTCCACAACCTTCTCGACTGGAACTGTAACCGGAACCTCGACGATCTTCTCGACCACCTTCTCGATAGGAACCTCCACAATCCTCTCCACCACCTTTTCAACCGGGACCTCAACGATCTTCTCGACCACTCTCTCGACTGGGACCTCGACGATCTTCTCGACGACTCTGTCAACAGGAACTTCGACGATCTTCTCGACGACTCGGGGTTGCAAATCGTCGGTCTGACACTCGACCTCTTGCGTCTCGATCTCAACGACGTCCTCGTCCTCCTCACCGAAAGCACCCAGCTCAGCTGCCAGAACGCCTGCCGCCTGGATGAGACTTCCCGGGCGGCTCCCGTTGGCAGCAGCTCCGCGGCCACGACCTCGGCCGCGACGGGGCCTGGCACGTGGAGCAGCAGAGGGCGAAACCGAGGCGTTGCGAAGAGGAGACGAGATAGACGGCGGGCGGGAAAGATCGGTACCGTATGTGAAGGCTGGGTCCATGCCGTTGCCATCGATGCTCATCGGTCGACTTTGGGGCTGAGGGACCTGGTCTTCTTCTTCCTCTTCTTCGACCATGGCAGTGATATCCGATGAGCTCTGGAAGAAAGCGGACTCTTCTGGGTCAACGTCGTGATCAGACAAACGCATGGCAGGAACGGGCGGTGCGTCGGAGTCAACACTGAATCCGGGTGAAGAACGCGCGGGCGAGCCAGCAGCCATTCCCAGTCGCTGGACGAGTGACATGCCTCGGCCACGGCCACGGCCTCCACCGACTTTGAATGGCGTCAGTCGCAGACGAGAGCTGCTCTTGTTCTCCTTATCAGCCACAGTGACGTCGACATCTTCATCCTCCTCGTCTTCGAACTGTCCTTCGTCGATTGCAGTGCGCACGGGCATCGGGCTGCCGCGGCGACCTTCTTTCTCGCGTCGCAAACTACCCTTGAGCGTATTGATCTGGCGCTGGGCATGTGAGAGCTTCTGACGTAGCACCTCCAGCTCGCTTTCTTGAGCACGAGTCGGGATCGGACTGGCATCCGGCGAATCGGGATCGCCTTCCTCGAGTTCGTCGTAAATGGCACGGCGCCGCGTTGATGCTCCACCGGTAGTGAACGGTTCTTCATCGCCGTTGGCGTGTGCCGGGGTGAGGAAGTCGTTACCTTCGCCATTCGGGGTGATCGGCGATCCGAATTGTGATGACAGAAGACCCCGTCGACCGGCTCTGGCGGCATCCGCTTTCAAGCGGTCAACGGCGCTCTGCAAGTCGCTCTTGTCGCGGACCAGGCCCGCTGCAGTTTTCCGATGGGTGGCCACATCAGTCTCGTGCTTTGCCTTCATTTCGTCGACCACTGTGTTGAGCCGGTCCACCTCGTGCTTCGCAGCTTCCGCATTCTGTACTGAGGCCGCTAGTTGTGCGGCCAGGCGGTCGGATTTGATGGATGCGCTAGATGCTGCGGAGGTAGCGGCACTTAGTTGTGCGCGAATCTCTTGCAGCGTGACTTCGAGATTCCAGTTTTCTTCCTTGTACTTGTCTAAGGGAGAGTAGCCGTAAGATAAAAAGATAAAATGAGGTAACGGCAGCTACTACGCACCTGCGCTGGCTTCTTGTTGTCGGAGTCCTGATCGTAGAGTCTCCACACTCTTCTCTAGGTCATCTTTCTCCTCTTTCATGTCTTGGATAGCTTTATCACGCTCTCCCAGAAGGCTCTGAAGCCGTCGGACCTCTGTCAGCAGTCCAGACCCGATCTCAAAGGCAAATTCTAATTCACAAGATTAGTCTTCGTGGACTGATGATGAGGAGCAAGGGGCGATAGGAACGCACCGACGTCGTCTGCGCGATGGGCAGCGTTCTTCGCACGACGGGATTGCGCATTGGCATTGGTGGCAGTGGGCGCTTTGGCATGTGAGCGATGGGGCTCTTCCGGAGGCGAATAAGGGACCGGTGGAGGGGTCGCAGAGCGCTGATATCCTCATTACTTTCCATGCATTCCTGTGAATTTGTCGGGTGCCACTCACTCGTGTTCCAAAAGTGCTTGACAGCTCGGCATTCTCGTCGTCCCACGACTTCAGGGTCACCGCGAGCTCCTGATACCGCTCCCTCGTTTCGTCATCCACGATATCGTCGTCCAGCTTGCCCGCATCGAGTTCCTGGAGCTGTTTGATCCGGTCTTCGAGCTCCATACGCTGGAGCAGAACCCGCTGGCCCAGCGTGCCCGCTTGCTGGAGTTGTCGTTCTTTGGCATCAAGCAGAGACTGCAAGCGGTCTTTCATGTCGCCAGCGGAGGATAAAGAAGTGAGAAGAGCGGCCGGCCCGTCCGATGAGGACGCCATGGCGCAACGTCCAAGTGCCGGTCTAGCTAAGCAAAGAAGTTAAGTCAATGCGAAAGTTACGCGCACGCTGAGCAACACTGTTTGAGACTGTTGTCATAGATCAACAGTGGCACGTGGACCCCTCAGCGGCAGTGCCACCTGCCGTAGCCATGGAGATCGAGCAGTCGGAGACAATTAACCATTGGGTCGCCAAGGCCGGCGGGATTGTGCTGAGCCCCGTCAAGACTCGACTTCAGGCCTTGAATCTCAAATAACTGAGTTGATAATTATGCTTCATTTGTAGCCTGATGAACCGATCTTGATTTAAACAGCTCGGGGCTTGCCTTCCCAAAGCGGGAGCGGAACATATACTTGCTCCCATGCCATGGCTCATTACTGTCGGGGCCCGTAGCCGATACCGCGTCTCACAATGTAGGCCCGATTTGATGTGATCATTCCCCTTTAGAGCTTGATATACTTGATGGGAGTAGCATAGATCGAAGTCCTGAATCTTCACAATGTTGTGAACATAGTCGGAAACTGAACTGATTCGTGCTCCTCTGTGACTCAGATCATATTGGGCCCTGCTTTCCGACAAAGGATCTCATGCAAATGTGGCTACCAAGTCCTATGTGAGAGCCCAGAAGACCTAATCATCTTCCTGTTGACCGCAGAAGTAGGACACGATCTGGTAGTAGGAGTACAGAGAGGGCGCTGTATCGAAAGATCAGGAAACACCTAAAATCAAGCCAGTGGTTTCTCACCGTCATCGCCGCCCCCCAGACCAATCTGAAATGGGGGGGTCCGAACAATTCCGGAGACATTCCCCGCGAATGGTTCGGTCGTCTGCGTGAATGTAAATGGCAGGGCAATATCAGCGGGAAAGTCGTGATCGATCTCCACAAAGTCGGTGGGCAGGGTATCTGTCCAGGAGGTGGTGTTCCCCACTGCGTCGGTGACGGTAGTTGTGAGCGTTGAAGCGAAAGGGCAGCCATCGGAGTAGACGGTGAACCACTTGTTCGAGAACGGGATTGCTGTGAAGGGGCCATCCTGTCTCGGATGAGAAAACGCGTCTCAAAGCGAATCATCAGACGCACAAAGAGATCCGCAGATCGACGCCTGTGCTCGCCGCTCGGCGCTTCCGCTCGCGACGAAGCCTTGGAGGTGGGGAACGTCGCGTGGACTGTGGAGTAGTAGCCCGATGACACGTTGAACGCATTCTCCGGCGGATTGGGCATCTGGGCAATCTTGGCTTCGAAGGGCAGTGCCATGCTGGTGTTAAGACTGTATATGATTTCGGACGAGCTCGGGTCGGAGATGTCGCCCAGCCGCCAGCCCACCCGCGTCAAGTCGGATGGTTTGAGGAACCAGCCAAAGTTTCCGTCCCATGGATTAGGGACCCAGCCAGTGTCAGTGCCTGTTTCGATCGTCCTCAGTTGAAGGCGTTTCTGAGTAAGCACAGTGGTCAGCTCGTCACGCGCAGTCCGTGATTTCGAATGGCTGAACTAACGAAAAGATTTTGGACCTGGTTTTCGTACACGGGATCATCCTGGTCTTGAGCCAGCGCCTCTCCGAGTCTCGTCAAAGCTGCAAGAAGGAACACGAAGAGCATTCTGGCGGGGGACGAAGCACAGAAACGCTGCCCGTCCCTACCTGTTATATAGACGGCATGATCATCTATGATTGCCATTCGCCTCGGCCCAGGACAGATGAATGTAAAGCCGCCATGAGGTGCGCACATGGACGATGATTCGTGTGCACCGACCATGCTGCAGCGGATACGATCCCTGCTTCTGCGTAGATTCCACCATAGATTGCAAAGACAGTGCCAGAATTGGGCGCATGGAACCTTGATTCGAGGACAGGTACCCCACCCCATTAATGGGAAAAGATGCTCGATGATTGTGGACTAGTTTGTTCAAGATCTGCGAGACTAGGGAATCAACGTTCTGTGCCGTGAGGTCCGAACATTGTCATGGACGGGAGCAACCCAGACTCGGACTAAACACAAATCATACCATAACAACTCAAGTAGCCGGCAATGATCAGTCTCCGAGTCGTCAGCATGTTCACACTAGATCATAGATCATTCTGAGGCAGATAAAAGAATCAGTCCAAAGAGAGAATCTGATGTGAATACAAACTATAGATGTTACAAAACGGCCCAACAAGATCCGCTCTATGTAATGGTAGCAGATTAAGGTAGAAACATATCAGTATTGGAAGGGCCATTCAGGCAAAAGCAGTGACAATGCGATAGACATGAGCGATGCAGTGGTGTGGGTTGATGGTACAAATGCGTAGTAAAACTGCAAGAGGATTCATTAACGAACAGCCACCGGGGCGAGGCATGCATGCTTACCAGAACGAGACACTTGACACAGGCTCACAATATGCCCGAGTCTTTGAGCGCGTTCTGCAAGATCGTTTCCTTGACCGCAGCAAATACAAGACGGATGTTCGAGGTATCCGTCGCTTGCGTTAAACTGGAGAGGGGTCAATGCCATCTCGAAAGGGCCCAAGAATATAACATACTGCGGGTAGACACTCAACCGCGCACGATTCGTTTGCATGAATCTCCACAGAATAAACCGTGCCGCGTTGTTGATGTCGTCACCACCGACATACTCGGGGAATAATCGATTCAGAGGTGCCTGACTAGTATCAGCCAACATGTTGGGTTGCAGGCAACGAGGGGGGACGGACCTTGGCTAACTTGGCCTTGAACACATCTATCTTGTTGAGGAATAGAATGATCGATGTTCGTAGGAACCATCGAGAGTTGATCACAGAGTCAAAGAGCAGGAGAGACTCCTTCATCCTGTTCTGTTACGGTCGTCAGCGTTGGTTCCATCATAGAGGACTCAGCCATACTTGATCTTTGGCCTCCAACAGCGTTTGGTCGTATTCGCTCAACGCCGTGCAAAATATAATGCTCGTTACACTGTGTAACACGATGAGAGAAGGGAAGGGCGCACGAAAGGAAACTTGCCTTTCAAAACAATGGATCCATTTCTTCCTCTCTGAGCGCTGACCCCCGACATCGAACATGTGTATCCTGAAGGGTGTCAATACACATCTGGGCAAGCAAAGCAGCAGCATACGCTAGTCCGCCCATGTTGAAACGTGTTTCCACGATCCCTGTCGTCTTGGCTCGAGCTCGTAAAACGTCAGCTTCTGTGGGCACGTAATCTGGTGCCCCGATGCGCAACACTTCCGTGAAGAAACTGAGAGCAACATGATAAGCCAAGAGTGCCAGCCCATTAGAGAAGAGTTGGACGTACTAGACAGCGCTATCCATGAGATAGAATTCGCTGTGGTGCTCGTCGAGGATCTTCATGATCACGGGGTCTTGCCACACCTGGCTGATGGCGTCTGCGATCTCCGGAGTCAAGAAGTCGGGGGTCTCGGTCACAGACACAGCATCGATGATCTTATCCGCCAGTACCCGATTGCCATAGTGTGTGGGGTCAACACCCATCTTCCGCATGGCGAGAATGACGGCCTGCACTGAGTCAAGTACATTTTTGTGGATGGTCGGTCGGAAGGCGAGGAGCTCGTCACGACTGAATCCGTCTTGGTGGATGATCTTCATTTGTTTCACGATTGTGGATTTGCCGGACTCGCCGGAGCCTATTTAATGCAGGGTTAAACGCGATCGCCGATCAAATGAATATGTGGCAGCAATAGCGGAGGGTTTGTGAACGGCATTCGGAAACGAGTGAAGAAATTCGGGGTGCTCTGCAAGAGAGGTGACAGGGCGAACAAGTCACCGGCGTGCTCCACGAGCAACGAGATTGGGGCTAACCCAAAAGCGGTTCCCACGCAAACAGTCTCCAGATACGAGCGAATGGAGCAACGGAAAGCATGGCAAGAGGCAAGAAAGGAGCGAGAGGTGTGCCCGTGAAAGGCCAAAGAGTGTTATCAAACGCGCGCAACACCAAGCCCACACAAAGAACAAGCAAGCCTGGCACAAGAGCCACTCGAGGAAACAAGGAATGTTTGTGACGGAACATACCTAGGAGTAGAATCTTGCACTCTTTCTTGAACCTCTTACTGTCCTCATCGAGTTGGCGGTCAATCGCATCGCTCTTCTCTTTGCCCGCCTGGTCGGGTTGTGAACCACAATTGCCCATCACAGCCGTCACTCCGCGTTGTGTCGTCCTGCGTCCGAGGGGATTCGGTGGGGAATAGGATGGAGGAGCGGGAACGTCCCTTTATGCTTGGGGGAGCGCTTGAGAGATTATGGCGGTAACAGATGTGTGTGTGGGTGAGAACCACAATACAAAGGCAGTCCGAATGGAGGACACGGCCTTGTCACCGTCACGAGTGGCAGTCACAAGCGAATTTCACCTGCCAAATTTCATTCGGTGTCGCGTCTAGTACTTTTCCTGACTCTAGACCCTGCACAGTACGCGACTACGGAAGATACCGCATTTCACACACAACATCGAATTCGTTCATTCGCATGTCCTCCAACACCAAGCGTATCGCTCTGGAAGTTGCTCTCTTCCTCGCCGGGCAGGTGAGGAACTGCTTGCCATATCCGCGAAGCTTTGACTGACTAGTTCATCTGTAGGCTGCCCTATTCTACACTGTCAAAGTACGCGACAATTAATCCCTGGGTTACGGATATGGTTTCTGACGCTCGACAGTGGGCCCTGGATGAATTCTTGCCTGACAAGAAGAAGGAAGTGAAAGCCAAACAACTGGAGGCGTTGAAGCGTTTGGGACATGGGGATATCGAGTTGGACGAGTATGAGCGTGCGTGCTTCTGTTTTGGTTATATGAGCCGGCTTACGCTACCACAGGCACTGTGGCAAACGAGGTGATTCATCCTGACGACATAACCGTCAAGTTCTCCGGTAAGTGATTGGGTGGACACGCGATCTTTCTGACCAGTTCATTTTCCAGATATCGGTGGTTTAGATGACATCGTCTCGTCATTGCGCGAGTCTATCATATATCCCCTGGTGTACCCCAACCTCTTTACGTCTGCGTCTTCCCTTCTCAGTTCTCCGCGGGGGGTTCTCCTTTTTGGCCCGCCCGGTTGCGGCAAGACAATGCTTGCGAAGGCTCTAGCGAAGGAGAGTGGAGCCACGTTCATCAACATTGCGGCCAGTGTCCTAGCCAACAAATGGTTCGGCGAGTCCAACAAGCTCGTGGCAGCATTATTCAAGCTGGCACGGAAAGCCCAACCTTGTATCATTTTCATCGACGAGATTGATTCGTTTCTGCGGGAACGGAGCAGTGGCGATCATGAAGTGACTGCTATGATGAAGGCTGAGTTCATGACGTACGTGCGATCGTCCCCTTCCGGTTTCATTTCTCAGTTCCTCCAGGCAATGGGACGGCCTGCTGTCGAGTACAGATCGCATCCTCGTTCTGGGAGCGACTAATCGGCCTAATGACATAGACTCTGCCATCCTTCGACGAATGCCGAAGCGATATGCCGTACCACTCCCCAGTCTTCAGCAACGCATGAATATTCTTGCATTAGTGGGTGCTCTCGCTTAATACTACGTCTTCCGTTGACCCTGCCCCAGATTCTTCAAGACACCCGCTTGGCTCCGGATTTCCCTATGCGTCAACTAGCCGAGACGTCCTCGGGACTGTCCGGATCCGATCTGCGAGAGATGTGCAGGAATGCAGCTATGGTTCCGGTTCGAGAGTTCGTCAAGAAAACCAATGGTGACAAGCAAGTGTTGGAGCTGGGTCAGCTCGAGGTGAGCCAGGTCTTCTTTCCTCTCAAACTGTGCTCATGTTGTACAGGGGTTCCATCTTAGACCACTCACGCTAGAAGATTTCTTCTCACAGAACGATGCCACAACTCATTTACCTGCGAAGGATCCGGCCGCGGTCATGCGGGCTAATGACAGGTCTCGATTAGACGAGATGGACTAGACTATCCTATACACCTCGTACATCGCAGGCAAGGGATATCCCTCTTGCCTGGCAGCAAGGCTGCATATTACATATATACTCTTTTTCGGCTTCACGCAGAAAATTATGTTTTCTGTACATTATAATACTTTTTTAGCCTTCTCTACGCAGGGCTCTCTCAACTACGCTCATCCCATCGCTCGAACTTTCCCTTGTTCAGATCAGTAACATACGCGTCTTCGATAGTGGAACAAAGGTCATCGAGATTTCCGAGTGCCTCCACAAGAGCCTCCAGAGATGACAGGCTGTCTTTGAATTGTGTAAAGCTGGAGAATGTAGACCGGCTTCAAACCACGTACCGTACATCTGTATGCGCACGTTGATAACATTTTCCGATGGATGCGGCGCGCTGGAAGGTTACGAGCAAGTCAGAACGCGCACACACAAAAGAGAACGCAGATGGCCAGCCGTCAATGCCTGGTCCACGAGATGGAGGCCAAGACAACTAGACAATGAGCATGCACGTGCCTGTAACCACAGAACTCAACCTTGGGACTGAAGAGCTCAATAAGAAAGAGTACAAGACGTCAGAGGGTCGGCAAGGCGTACTTCTTCATGAGCATCCAGCGAAGAGCGTTCCCTATTGTGTGCGATTCATCGTGAATCTGATACGTCGCGGCAGAGAGATCAGGAGAGTGGCCCTTGAGCTGCAGGCAGTCGCATTAGAAAGTTGTTTTCGATGATAGAACTCAAGGGTCGCACAATGGTGACCTTGGGTGGTAAATCTGCCATGAATGGGGCAACGAGAAGATGATTTTGTCAAGACTGATAATCCGAGTGACGTAAGACTATTTCCGCATCAGGCAGCTTCGTCCGTCCTCTTTTCCCCATCGTTAACCACTACCGAAAACACAGCCAGGAAACTCCCAACTTGGCGCGGATACCAAGATAAAACATTGCTGCAGTCTTTATGGACCAAGAGGTACGCGGTCGACCGTCGGGAGCGCCGGCAATGCAATCAAACTTTCGAACTCCGATTCACAAACAACACCCGCCTCTTTTGTTCCTAGTCTGTAGGAATACAATGAGCTCTCTGCACCACGCGTCAAGACAACGACTTCTCGAGGTCAATGGCCCGCTTATTCTCTCGTATGGCTTATA
Source organism: Mycena citricolor (assembly GCA_963692855.1). Classification (NCBI taxonomy): domain Eukaryota; kingdom Fungi; phylum Basidiomycota; class Agaricomycetes; order Agaricales; family Mycenaceae; genus Mycena; species Mycena citricolor. The sequence goes on along the minus strand of CAVNYO010000003.1, from coordinate 15,142 downwards.
TAGCTTGGCGCTATACTTAATTCTCCACCGCCTCCCCACTTACCCCACTCTCGGTCTACTCTTGCATTCTCGTGATACCCTTCTCATCTTTTCTTCTGTAACTCTCCACTACACTCCAACACACGACCTATACTAGGCAGAGCCTGTATCACCCCGGCGGATAACGACTCTTCCACGACCTTGTTCATCCTTTACCTTCAGACGTCTATTCACCGAGCACTTGACTGTATCCATTCCGATTGTGACATGTCTTCCTACGAACGACCGACTCTCCCCTCTCTACGCACTCTGAATCTCCTCCCCAAGCGCGGCGATTCACAGCAGCATGATTCTCACGACCGCATGGTGCGTTACCTCGGGCACTTGTCTCCTCCTCGACTAACCTCGTTCTTTCTAGCCTCGGCGTATGCATGTTCCCCAGCATTCTTGGTCGACCATGAACAAGCACCGGCGGGTGTCGATCTCGTCGAGTGTGACTTCCTCCGATTCTCGTTCGCCGTCTCCCTCTCCATCCGACGCGAGTTCTCTCGGTGCCACCATTCCTCCATCACCGTTCTCGGAATTCCCGTCGTCGTCTGCGGCCTTCAAGTGCACGCTGTATCCCTGCGATTTGGCCGTTGCCGATGCGGTCTTTCTCGTTGCACCCGCCACACCGGATAGCGCCAAGCCCGCATCGAGCTGGATCTGCACCGGCAACGCCGTGAAGGATCTCCGCGAGCGGCGAACGAAATTGGCTTCTGGCGTGCGGGTGCATCCTTACCGCTTTACCCCGGCGTCTACTACACGGAGGTCTTCCAATGGCTCTCCTGTGTAACGATCCTCCAAGAAAATGTATCACTATTCCACGACACACACCTTGTATCAAATACCGCCCTTCTTCCGGCCATTTTACGAAAAGATCATTGTATCCATTACTTCTCACCACCCTTCCCACCCTACTTATCAGTACTTAATGCCCATTGCCTTCATTCTTGGCGCACCACGCTCTTTCCTCTTGCAATCGATACGTTCAATGTCATTCTGGTCTCAGTAAAGTTCTGGCCCTGGTTACTGTTAGTGATTCTGGCTCATGCAAACAGAGACTGGTTGGCTCGTCGGATCGCCTCCCATTTCTTCAGTCCTTGCACCTGGCCCATCCACACCGCTTGGCCGTCGTCCATGAGCGTGACGCCACTTCCTCGCGTGGGGATATCTGTGAAGGATTTCACGGCCGGGTACACGAAGACGACCGGGGCCGGTTTGGATTTCTGCACCGATGCTGCAGAGAAGTCCAGTTCGCCGTACTTTGCATCACGCCAGTTGGTCTGGAAGACCCATTCGCCCCCGACCGAAGCGGGAAACACGACCTTCTGGGTGTTAGCTTTGGCGCAGCGCCATTGCACGTCATCCTTAATCGCTGCGACCTCGTTGTTGTAAGCGAGGACTGCTCTGCGTATGTGGAGCGATAGATCGCGCAATGAAAGCGATTTGAAGCTGCTGGCAGGGATGGCCGGGATGGTGATCGAGGAGACAGCGTTGCCGATGAACGGCGTTCCGAGCTCCGTCCCTCCAGGGAAAATAGCCTTCTCACGCAGGTTGACCGGGTAATGCATATGGATGGCGGTGTTGTCTTGTCGCCAGTCGTACGAAATCTACTCAGAATGCGTCTGAGACAGATGCAAGCAGAATATCATGATGCATGTGACTGCTCACTTTGAACCACCAGGCCATCAACACATCGGACGACCCAACCCACTCAGTCGAACCACTGGCCCTCAGCTCGTCCATGATTTCGCGCTTCTTGAGGGCTAGAAAAGCCTTGGGCACACGCACAAGCTTGCCCTCCTCCTTTGGATCTCGTACTAATTTCCAGATGAAACCTGCGATGAAGAGCATCCTGCTGAATAGTCCGAGGTCATAATAGCCTCGCCGAAGTTTGACGTCGGCATCCACTGAAGCATACGTTTCGAACGGCGCCAGGTCCCATGGCATCTCTTCAACGTGCTCGATCTCGCCCGCTATGACGCGTGTCCACGACCGCAGGAACGTCGCGGTACCCATGGCATCAAACAAGCAGTGGCAAGCCGTGATTCCAACGAACGTCAGGTCTTCAAAGATCGAAACATGGACATTGAGCATTGGCGACTTCGATGCAATCAGTTCAGCCTGCGTCTTGAAGAGGGAATCGGGGTTCCGGAAGTACTCGTCGAGATCAGGAAATGGATGTATCAGTGGCTCATGTGCGGTCGAATTGATGTAGATAGGCTCGAGGGCAGGGCGGCCGGATGCTGAATACGGTTCGTGGTAATCTGCGACAGTAAAGACCGCCGGCCGATTCGAAACTGCGTCGAACGTCGTAGGGATGTGGAATTCGTAAGCCTACGAGAACTAGTCAGCAAGGGAGCTGTGCTACTGGAGTGAAGCCGAGAGAGCACACCCCGTTCCGAATTGCGAAGCGCGCGCCTAATCTGGGAAGTTTACGTGCAATCAGCTCGTAGAGACTAGTCTCGAGGGCATGCGCGTCCAATCGGGAACCAATGATGAGTCCCGTAGTTAAGATCAGCTCGCGCGACTCGAGATCCATGCCGTTGCACGGAACAACACGCATGCCAGCGGGAGGAGGCTCGGGCATTGAAGACCACCATGAGCCCATGACGGAACGGGATAACAGGGGTGAGGACGGACGCGATGCTCAATGTTTGACAACGGGTAGGCACTGAGATGGCATGTCAAATCGAACTGAACGCCGCGCAAGCCAAGAACTGGATCCTTACAGGCCGCAACAAGTATGAGGAGCCTGGTTTATGCAGTGTCACACTTGTGTTCGTCTAGCTTTTGCCTCGCAAGCGCATGATGGCGTGTCGCATCGTCAGTGATGGGCATCCCGATTCCCGAAGGGCTAATCACTGACCGCATCAACCGTTGCTTCCTCCTCCATCAATGTCACAGACATATCACTACTGCCTTCACATATTTAAAACATGAACCGCCACGTCTTTGGGGCTTTACAACCTAAGCCATGCTGCTCCAAGATCTACCTGAAGACGTCCTCGGGATCGTGCTTGCCATGTGCGATGTCTGTGCTGTCCTTTCAATGAGCAGAGTAAGCGAATATATCATCAAGCAGCGAAAACCCTTGACTTACATATATATACCTCGCAGACGAATCATTTTCTACGGAGACAGACCCAGCAACGACTACTCTGGGTTCATCTCGTTCAAGATCTGTGTTCCAGGGGCTTCATCGATCGAGGGTCCAAGGCGCACGTCAGCACGTGCTCGCACGACGCGTTGGTTGAGCTCGTGAAGCGTTTGTTGAAGGGACCCTCTAGCTGGACTCCCACACGGAAAAGGGGGACATCATGGAGCTTCAGCCGACGGCCTAGTCAACCATCCATCATCGCACCTACGAAACAAGTCGTCCTTCATCCGCCCGATGTCATCGCCTCGAAGGAAAATGAAGCGCGGCTCCTGCCCGGCGGCGAGTTTCTGCTATTCAACAACCGCACCCTGGAGCTATGGAGGGTCCGGGATGATAAGATCGTGTGGTCACTGGACACAGCCCGTGATGGACTTTTCGTCTGTCAGTTCGGTGCCGAAATCAAGGGTGAAACTGTGAGCCTGATCGTTTGTCAACGAAATTGGCCCCAGGAACCTGAACAGGCGTGAGTGTATCCTCGTGTCTTCTTTCCTTGACTGATCACTACCAGGCACGGTCTTGTTCGTGTCATCACAATCGACGGAAGCACGGGTCTGGGTACCGTTATTTTAGAGAAGGTGTTCATGGACATCTCGGAATCAAATTTTAAGAGAGCCAAGATCTGTGGGAGATTCTCTTGTGTTCTTCTCGAGGAGTTCGAGTCTTTTCAAGGCCGATGTATCTTGTTCGACTCGGAATCGGGCCAGTCGATTGAACTGCCCTCGGTGAGCCCAATTGACGCCTTCGCATGCCATCTGATCAACTGGTTGTCTAGCGCTGTCCCATCGATGTCGCATTGATCCCAGACCAAGCTGTTATTCTTACTTCGGCAGATGTGGATGCGCAAGATATGAGCATCGGCTTCGTCAATCTTCCTGCACAATTTGGCCCCGACCGTCCGGCCATGCGAACCGTCCCACTCAGCGTAGTTTCTCGGTCACGGGATCACTCCATCGCCGTCTTCGAAAGCCCTGTCGAGGCTGGAGTTTACCGTGTTCGAGTGAAAGTCTCTGGTTTCATTGGTCCATCCGTGCCAGGCATCATAACCTACAGCCTCTTGCTCCGTGGCTCCAAATGCACATTCGAGGGAGAAGTCCGCCATGAAACGCTGCCTCGTGACGGTAGCTTCGTGGGGCTCACGTACTCCGGTCATCTTGCCGTGTGGCGCACAAATCATCTTCAAAGTCACAAGGAGCTCATTGTTTTCGCGCCAGGAGCGTCTTTGCCCACAGTGCTCAAGGACTGCCCCGCCTTCTCAACCGTATCGCCGTACTCAGGGACCATGTGTTACTGGGATTTTGGTGGTATCTACATATCGTACTATTCGTAGACTCACCATGTTCTCGATCAGTCCCGGTACCCAAATATATGCACCTCTGCTCAAAATGGAAATCGACTTGCCTAATTGGATGGGGACCCCTTTGCCTCTATCCACCGATGTCCTCATCTCTCTTGCGTCTCAACGAAACGACCCTCATCTTCTACCCACCGCAACAGAAAGACGGAGACGAGCTGCACGCCCCCCATGTAGTCCAAGTCACGATGAAGATGGATCTGGCGGATGACGTCAGGTAAGCTGTGCGCTGCTGGCCTGGAGCGCTCCGAGTCGGTCTTCCTGACAACTGGGGATGTCAAGAGTGCCCAAGGTGGAAGACGTAGCTTGCTATTGTGATGCACAGGTGGATATCACGGTCCGTCCAGCGCGTGGGCACCTGAACCTTCTCTGTGACCGACCCCCTCTGCGAAGGCCGCCATCCAGACGATTCTGTTGCACAACATCCTGCAGCCCCTGCCCAAGCGGATCGAGATGGACGGGTCGGGCTATGTTCTGGTCGGCGGTGCGCTCTCCAGTCCTGTGGTTCTCCCTCGTGGCTTGAACATGACGTTAGAGAAGAAAGAGTGGAGCTATGGGAGAGACTTATCGCTGAGATGGGGGGAAGACCGCATTGAGCCCTCTCGGGACAAATGGACTTTCTACTTCCGACGGGTTCTTTAGATGTGCCATTGTTTTGCGCTCAAGGACAGCTGAAGAAGGGACGAATGGGCTGAATACATGCGTCTTGTCTGGTAAGCTGTATGTCCCTAGCTTTGCTACAGACGACGTGGTTCTAGAGCTTGACAAATCCACCCGGGATCGTTCTGGCCCTCCGTCGTTCACTACCTTCATTCTGGCTTCTCGCACAAGCTTCCAAGAGGGATCGTGCTTGTTTCCTTTGATGCCGGAAGTGCAAACGGGCGTGTAAGCAGCGAGATGGCATCTGTTCTTGATATGGACCCCGCTCAGCAAGGACACGCAACCAGTAGGAATCCTGAGATCAACACATGAAGGAGTCAGCTGGTGTCCGTCAGCGCACTGGACTCCTGTTCAGTGGACATGTTGAATGAGACATCAAAGCGATCCGAGCCGACAGCCATCGATGTGACGCAGTCGAAGTTACCCATGATGTTCTCCGGAAGATGATCGCAAAGACTCCGTTGAAGTCGGAGGCTCCTTGACAAAGTCCTGGCTTGCACACCCCACGACCTGGAAGAGTTTCTTTCCAGAAAGAGGCGCTACCTGCCTGACAAGAATGAGCCAGCATCAAGATACAGTCACTCAAACCCACTGGCCTGGCACGGAATCGAAGGTTGTCTGTGCAGTGCAGAGTGAACGTGTCGAACGGCGAACACTTCTGGAACACGCGCAAGCAATCGATTTGGTCTGTGCGGCACCGCGATACCTGCGACCCTGGGCCATTATGCATTAGCCCGAGTGCTGCTCATGTGAAGACTGCGGACAGTTTCAAAAACAAGCAGAACGACAACAAGTCGGTAAGTGGTACACACGTGAGTCCGCCAGTTCAAAAGCAACGAAAGATTGAGATCCGCGAGCAGCACCATCGTCTCAAGCATCACGCTTTTGGGTGGATGGAACTGTGTAGCTGCCACGTCTGTCACCAGCAATTACGTTACAGAGCCCCGCGGCACAACGCCTCTGCGTTCCTCGAGAGATAGCTGTTGTCCCCTAATCACGAGGCGAGAGCACAAGAGTTTGATCCGCAGCCCGCGCCAGGACGAATCGTGCCGAACGTGCGATCGCATGCGGAAGACTTGAGGTTCCGTGGGAGCTGGCAAGATGCGCATATGGTTGTGGGAAGGGGACTTGGCTTGTCATCGAGATAGACAGTAAGACCAAAGACGTCCACAGCGCGGAGTCTAAACTGCAAAAAGGTACGAGATCTGCCCGAGGTCAGGTCAGCAGCCCATGCCGCGCGATAGGCTTCTTGCAGCGAGAACGATGGGAGCGACGAATTCCCGAGCATGATTGATAGACAAAATTTGCTTTGGTTTTGAGGCAATGGATGTTTGTTGTGCGACCTGCGATGAGCGATTGGCCTGCGAGCGTGAAGATTAAAATCGAGATCAGAGAGAGTGACCACGTCGTGATGGTATCATCGGAGCGTGACCGTCGCGCCGTCGATGACGTCACGCGTCGCGGTAACGAGCTGTCTCTACTACTAGGTCTATCAACGAGTGGGACGATCTTATCAACTAGTTCCAGTTTGACCACAATATAGTTCCAGTCTGGCCACCATACGATTCAATGCAGAGAATTCTCCGATCCAAACACCATCATGCTGGTAGGCATTGGCCAGGTACAACTGGGGGTGCTTCATCTCCTGACCCGAGATCGCAAGGACTGATCAGGGTCCTGACCGCGGGATTGCAAAGTGTTGAGCCAGGGACCAAAGATGATTCAGAAGCGGCTGGGCGCACTACGGTCCGGGGTTCCTGGGGCGGACGTGGAGCTGCGGGCGGGGCGATACACTTTTAACGTTACTTCCGGGGCGGGTTCTAATCTTTATACAGTGCCACCGTTACGAGAGGCCTCGCACGCGTCGGGGCAGCCCCGCCACTGCACGAATCAGACACGCTTCATGCTCGCCAGGAATCCTGCGGCTGTGCATGCACGACCGGCGCTGTCATTTCCGGAGGCGAAGCTCGCCGTGTGCATCGGAGCCAGCGAAGTCGACGCGCCTCGGACATAAGCTGGCGCCAGGTTTTCCCCACCCCCGTCTCTGCGCTGCAAACGCACGATAATGGATACAAATATGCGGGCGGTATGTCCGCCCGCTACACGGATCCAAGTCTCCGCCGCCCGGGCGACGGACATCTACTGGTACAACAAACGGTATGAAAACATATGTCAAAAGGCTACCGACCGGTTACAGAATCCACATGGAAGAGAGAGACATAAACATAAAGCTACATGAAGAATGCTTCTTGCGTTGGATGTGACCACCGCCGAGGGGCCGCAGCCTGTCGAGCATGGCGGTGATCAGATTGGTCCATGTGAGGATAGACCTGGATAGCAATCAGCAACGCGTGGCGAAGCGGTAATAGGAGAGCTCACGCTATAATTCGATAGCTGTGGAAAGGGTCGATGGTATGTCGAAAGAGGCTCGTATGTTGGCGACGGCTCCGGGTATCCCAGCTCCCAACTCGACTCTGCATCGTCCGACGTTCGGCGATGGTGCGCATGGAAACCCGATTCGTCGTGGTGAACGGGGTGAGCGTAGTCCACGTCGAGCTCAAAGTCAGGTGAGAAGGAACGCAGACCCGTTGTGTCGAGCTCCGGCTCGCGTTTTGCCGCAGGAGATCTGAACAGACCGCTGTCAGAGTCGCTGTCGGTGGCGTCGAACAGAGGCGCATCGAGCTGGACCTGAAACTCGAACGTCTGCGGCTCCTCGTCCAGCGCGTGCGCCTCTCCTCTCGTCCACGGCGCAAGGACACCGCGTCCGCCGTCGGCATGAATAGCAAAGGGGTTCAATCGGAAGACGTTCATCATGCTGCGCATCCGCGGACTGGCCTGGCTGGCCCGCAGAGGAACCTCAGTTGGGGGTGCATATATCTGCGGGCCGGGGCAGGCACGAGGTCTACGATGAAACCGTCATCGTCAGGCTGCTCCTGCTTGATGGCCGGCAGGTCCGGTAATGAGAGGTAAGGGATCGGGGGCGGAGAGGATGGAGCGATAGACGACGCGGGAGAAGCAGTGCCACCGCTCACGTCATACGGAGTGGATGGCTGGGCAGAGTACGCGTCCGAGACTGTCGATGCAGGGCGCGTGAACGAGGAGGGATAGAGCGATTCGAAAGAATAGGGAGGGGAGGGAATATCTCTGCGAGACCCATAGTCGGGGACAGGCGATGGGTAAGAGCTGGTGGCGAGGCTAGAAAAATTTACAGCACTCCAGGAGGGAACGAACGAGGCTGGGGTTGGGATATATGGGTGGGTGGACAGTGATGACGGGGCGGCGGAGTCGGCGGGCCAAGCGCGAGGCGCTGTGTTGTAAGAGGCATGGTATGTTGAACTCGTGCTGGGAGCAGAAGCGGGGAGATTACGCTTGGATGAGTAGTGAGACATAGCGCCACCGGAAATGCAAAAAGATTTGCGAGGACGTTAGCGGAGCATTAGGACTTTATACTACGCAATCGGTTGAGCGTGACGGGCGTGGTGCCCATCGCATCTGCAAGGAGTTGCAGTGATGAAATCTAGATCGCTTACATACCCACGGGTCTTCTCGATTGGATCCGCTTCACGCCGCCTTCTTTGACACGGCCGTTTTTAGAACGCGACCGGGTCGTGACTTGTGTTCTGCAGCTGAAAACAAACGGGCAGAGTTCCGTGCAGATCTCCGAGATCGGCTGCGAATCTGCGCGAGTAGGTGGCCAGCAGCTGCCTCGACGGCGGACATCGAGGACAGGCGTGTCACAGCGAGCCGTGATGGAGCAGAACACAGCCGCGGAAATGGTGAGGAATGAGCAGATCTTCTTCGATCCCAGCGTGGCTCGAAACGCACGTCAGAAAATGCGTTCAGCCAGCCAAAAACCCCGAACGAGGACCCAGGAACCGAGAAATAAGCTGCGAGATAGCGTTCGCGGCGCGCCTTCCCTTCTGGCTTGGCCGCCAGAACCCAGCCCTCGCGCCGGTCCTCCGACTGTTTACGTGGACAGACGTCGCACGATACACCGCAGCCCATCTCGAGAAAAAAGCCATGGGTCGAGGAACATTGGGTAAGAAATCCTCCTGGAGGCCTCGTGCAATCACATCGGCCGGCGCGCGCTGCTGATCTGCCCTGGCTAAAAACATACCCTTCGGGTGGGCAACCAGATAAACTTTGTTGCAACCAGCCAAAGCCGAGGAGCCAGCCATCCGACATCCCTCCTCCTGTCGAAGCACAATCACCGAACAGGAAGATCCTACCGTAAGCACGGGGAGACCCGACAGAGACCAGCACGAGAAGAGTTTTATGATGCACCGTCACCAGCGAAAGCAAAATGCTGGCAAATGAACGAGCAGTGCCTGCGATATGTTCCGCGGCAATGGCCCGGCGGGGTGATCAAGTGAGCCGGGCCAGCATCGCCCAGAGCCAGTTCAAGATCAAGCTGTCCCAGCCGCAGAGCTACGGGCTGAGCATCCGATGCGCCGCGTGGAAGAAAACTGGCAGGGGCTGGGAGCGAAGAGCCCTTCTTGCTACGGTCTGGGTGCTCGGTCATCGCAATGCACAAAGTTTCGGGACATGGGATCACTCGACCTGGGCACGTCGAACCGCAACATTCGCCCGAGAATTCGGAGGTTTTTTCGCGCGTTCTCCCGTGGAACGAGTGAAGATTCCTGTTAGTCGCAGGCAAATGAAATGATGGCAGCGGCTTCGGGGACACTTCTTCGATGGCCCGCGATCCTGGCTTCTTCTTCGCTCCTATGCCGTTATGCACGCGCCTTGCTGCGCGACCAACCAAACCACCGCGCCCCTTCCTGCACCAAAGCGGAGCAGCGAGTGACTTTACTGCGGTGGCAGCACAATCACGACCGCCGACAGTTGCTTATCCTTCAAGCTAAGATCCGTCGAGATGAGATGAGATAAGCGCCAGGGCACTCCTTGCGTAGCACGCAAAAAAGTGAATCCCACGTCTCCTGTGAGGGTCGTGGAAATTCACTGTAACGCTGACAACAAACTTGTGACGGTCACATGTTCACTTCTTTCTCCTGAAATTCCAGATTCGACCTCGGGCTCAATCCCATTCTGGGTGACTTTTTCCACTGTACGGTGCACGGAATATACGATGCGATCATCTGCGCATGCGTGCCCCTGAAATTCACACAGACGTCGCGCGACAGAAGCCGACCTGGACGCGGAATCCCGTCCAATTGCATATGATGGCCCGCCTCGCTGACGCACGCCATTCTCTGGGATATCCGACGGGCCCTGGACTTCTGTCCACTGTCCGTGCGGTGAGGCTCGGATTTTTCTGGTCGTCCATCCATCGGGAGCGGTTGCAACATGACGACTATCAGCAGCAGCAAAAAAAAAAAGATTCACGAGGCGCTAGGACACGCGCCAAAAGTCCTCGTGGTTGCCCAATGCAGGTTCAAACTCAGCCCTCGAGGAGATCTCCCCCGGCCTCTATACAGCTCACCTGAGGTACGTGTATCGCCGCAGTGGACTCGGTGAGCACCAATGACTAGCCCCAATAAGAGTCAGCGGCCCTTTCTGAGGTGTACTTCGCCGTCGGAGCTGGCGGTGGAGCCCCTCGGTAGGCCCGCGTATCCGCAATCGCACGCGCCAGATCGAACTGGGCTTTGATCTTGCAGCCTGCGCGCGCCCTCTTTCGGGCCTGCTGGACGCAACAGCTGCAGGAGCCCGGTCCAGTGCCAGCTTCGACTCGCAGGCCCGACTTCTTCCGCGCGTCTGGTTGAAAGAGCGTGCTTCTGAGCCCCCGGGGCCACGCGCCCCGATTCCAGTGCGCAGACTACCGCGCTCTTGCTTTTTGTGACGGCAGGGGTCGAGGTAGCTCTTTAACCTTTCATTCCTTGTATGTAATATAGTCGAGAAGTCGCGCTGCCATTAATCCACACTCTGTTCGACAGCCTTCCGCTGCTCGACAACTCGAAGAATATGATCTCATCGTCTGCGAAAAGCATATCTTGCTCGCCAAAAATCCATCGAGCCTGAGAATCCAACTTGACCCTTGTTTGGCGCTTGTTTGCTTCCACATCAGCATCTGGGCCTCGGTCGATCATCTTTTCTGACACCTCCCGCTTGGCGGTCTAGCTCTCTTTTAGATCAGCACCACCAGGCACGTCGTGCAGCAGAGAGTCTCGTCAGCTTGACTGCTGGAATCGAAAAAATCTAGAGTGTAGACTCCCGACAGCAGAGTCTCGCCACCATCATACTTACAGTCACTATCCTCACTGACCTCAGGCCCGACCGGCTCGCGGTCTCGGAACGGTGGAGATTGATCTTCTCATCTGCCACACGACGTCGTTCAGTGTGCTTCGGATCTGGAACTCAAAGAGGTTTTCTCTGTCCAGGAGGACGCGCCCGATGTCCCAAGCACTGATTGACGCGTCCTCTGAAGGGTGAGCTTGCTCTGCTTCCATCCGCACTCCAAGCCAAGGCGACCGCCAAGCTCTGCATCGCACTCCGCGGACGAGTGAGCCACAAGTCAAAGAGGTTTCTCTGTCCTGAGGACGACCCTGAGTCCATTGCGACGTCCGGAGCACTGATTGACGCGTCCCTCTGCGCGGATAAGCTTTCTGCTGCTTACCATCCGCACTCCAAGCCAGCGCGCGACGGCCAAGCTCTGCGGTGGCACTCCGCGGGCGAATGAGCCACGGCATGTCGGGACACTATCTGCGCTGGAGCCGCATGAAGATAAGAGGCTGCGAGTCCGTGCATTGGCTAGCAAACTCTTTCTGCACGGGGCTAATACGCCAATTCATCACGCCCAACCAGCCTACCGCAGCACGGCGCGGCGTGATTACCCTGCTGGGATGAACTGCGACCAATCCATCTTCCGTCTCATCTCATCAGCAGCAGCATCAGCAGCATCTCTCTGTCTCTCTCTCGACCGGATACACGGTCAGCCTCAGTGCCACGCCCTCTTATTCCGAGGACTTGTGGTGCGAACCCCAGAGATGAGTTCGATCGGGCTTTCTTTGGTCCGGACCTGCCATCCTCCGAGACGGGGGCTGGGGTGGACACAGGACTGCCACGGAAGGTAACAAGGTCCGGGACGACCCCAGCAGTGTCGACGCCCCCAGACGCATGCGCATCCCAGGGGAGCTGGTAGCTGACGGCGACATTGCGCGTGGTCGCCGCCGTGTTTCGGACTCGCCCTTGATCATGAGCCCCCAGCCCGCTCAGCGCCCGCACGGTTCCGGTTCGGGTCTTCAGCACGGTGCTGGGCTCGCGCACATTATTCTTCCTAGTCAGGCCGTCCGAGGAGGGCTCGCATGGAGCTCCGTTCTCCATCAGCAGCCACCCCCTCAAAATCAGCCCCATGCATCGTGCTCACATGATGTGAGCGATAGCACGGCTGCTGCTGCCGCCCTACGACCGCGTCTTAATATCGAGTAGTACCCCGCTTTCGAAGCTGGACACCCCGCGTGGTGTGCTGCGATATTCGGGGCTTCTATGTGTACGGATCTGCGTACGTAGTTGGTGCAGATTCTGACGACTACGTTCAGCTGCTGTGAGAAGCTGATATCTGATTTCTATGCCTTTCGATACTGAGTGGCCTGATTCATGTTGAATTACTATCTGCTCACCAGCCCGTCTCGAGGGACGATTCCGTCACTCTCAGGTTTTTCGAGGGCGCATATGAGGCTCGGAACTATCACCAAAAAAAGGAGGTACGAACCCCGGTCCGATATTAATCTCATTAGAACGCACTCTGATGAGTTCCCACTTACATAAGAGCCAAAACAGATGGAGAAGTTATCATCCCGACTATGCCCATTCTCCTTTTTTTCGGGGGTTTGAGAATGCTGCACCGGAGGAGTAGCCCGGAGAAACTCAGATCTATCTGATTTAATTGAACATCCCTCCTATAGAAACGTCCAGACTCCAGAGCGGATTCAGGGCGCCGAGCTCAAGGAATCGTAATAGACATAGCCTCAAGTCACTAGGGTCGACTCAATCAAACGACATCCGCTAGCTGTCATGCTGTCGAGTTTATATATGTCCTTGTGTCAAACGAGATGGAGTTCTCGAGGGAAGTACGCATTTCTGGAGTTGATTCCAATCAGCGTGCGGATCGTAGTGTTTGCGCTTATTCTGGCTGCTGATCGATATGAAGTTCCCCGCACTCTCGCTTCAGCGAGGGACGGCTTTTCCCGAGAATTAATGCAAATAGTAGTAGCGCACATGATATTTGGGCAATCCTTGAGAACACGACGGATACGAACATCAAGGCCTTTCAGTCGGTCCTAAATCATGCATGCTGATCCGCAATCAAGGGCCGAGGAATATCGTCGACGGTGAGGAGCATATTTTCCCCAGTCCAGCGAAAATAAAGGCTGATAGTGTGTTGGTCGCTATTGTTCTCGGTTGCAATTTGTCGCGTTTATGGCTCCACAAATACTGTATCGCGGACGGAGGTTCGCTGCCCCGTGGATCGATTCCAATGTGCGAAATCTGGGATGCCTCTTTCTCGCCGCACCCCGAGTCGGATGGATCAATGATACGTTCGCGCCAGCAAATCCACCGAGCTCGTAGCGCTTCCAGATTGGAACGCGATGGCACGCTGGGGCGAAAATCCTGGCTCCACCGTGCTATTTTCGGGGACCATCGGCCTCTGCGGCCATGGTGGAAATCCGCCCATTCTCCAGTCGATCTGTGGGAAGACACGCGATTTGCAGAGCTATCACTGCAGTGGACAGATGCAGGTCCTCAAGATCTCTCGGCCAATGATGTACAGACTGCACCGCTGATACATGTTATCAGAGAAGCTGCTTCTTTCATCTCGGCGGAGCACTGGGCATGGGCTGGGGAGAACCCGTAGGTCAAGGCAGGGTCGACGTTCTGCGACGATCCTCGTAAGCAGGCTGCGGTCGATGCAAGAGACGGATCGGCGTGTATTGAAACTGAAGTTCAGCCGACATGAATCCCTCTCAAAACACTAGAACTAGAGCGTTCGCTGAAAGAGTTCACAACTTTGCATGAGAGAATAGTGATATGATCTGATTATAATAATCTACTCGGCGCTAAGCCATTGAATGAGTTCCCGCGACATCCGTCGCAGGCGTCGCATTCGAGAACTCGAGATAGAGGGGACCGGCGATTTGGCGCTGGGCTGGTGTTTGACATCGCCGATTGGTTACAGCCCGCTCCTGAGGAGACTGCTACTAGTATAGCGGCGGGGAGATTGGACGCACCCGGAGTCTTTCAGCTGGTCCTGGGTAAATTCTCAATAGAAACCGATCGCAGTGCTCTCTCGCGGTCCTCTGCGCGATAAATCGCGATCCGAGTCTTGAAACAACCTCCGACTGTCCTCGCTGTTCAAAGCGGGTCCGTAAATATCAGATGCGCGAAATCTCTCGAGATACTTGTTCGCCACTGGCCAAGGTCATGGAGACCTTGCGGAAGAATGGCCCTCTATGTCGATCAAGAAGTCAAGATTGGCTCTCGTCCTACGTTCATTGATCTGCCTGGGCGATACGGACCGGGGCTAGGAAGATACCACTGGAATAGCGTCGCGCGATCGACCCAGGAAGAGAGAGAACCGCCGGCGGGCGTTCCGGGCTCAGTTCACAAGACACACGACAGAGCAACGATTAGTTACCGATCCACGTTCTCTGTTCCATTGCCCTCTCATCGATACTCATTCCGTACAGCCTCGAATTCCCACGGCGCCGTTGGCTGGGCCCTCTCTGACTGAACCAGATTCCTCCTCAGTCTGCACGTCGCGTAGACTTTGACGTACGTGGAATCGTGAGAATGGGCCCATGGGTGCGTGCCTGGCGATATGATCATCCGCACCCCCAGTCCCGGGTGCAAGCGTACGGAATCCGCCGAAACTCGTGGAGATGCAGGTTTATCGTCGACCATGCCGTAAGCGAGGTGTCCGAAAGCGCAGGAAATGACAGTGGAGAGTTGTAACAGAGCGTGTTTCGTGGATATGGTCAATGTCGGTTGTTTCT